>APFE031452817.1:122232-145283 GCA_000404065.3 Pinus taeda
TGATCCGACATCATGTTGAGGCCAAAACAATCCATCTCCACCATTGTTCCACAAATGAGCAAATTGCAGACATCTTCACCAAAGCGCTTGGAAGAGAAAAGCTTGAAAAATTCAGAACTATGCTTGGACTCACCAAAATCCCTTCATATTAAGGGGGGGAATGTTGACACATAATCCTCAGTGATTGGGGGAATTGAATGTGAACAGTCATCGAGAAGATGAACTGAACAATCACATTCATGTATATAATAGATAGCTAGCTTAATGAATAAATGGATTAGTTTTCTGGAGTTACTCCTAGCCTGACAGATAAAAATATGATATTGGTTTAATTTGAGCACAGGATAGAAGAATAACTCTTATAAATGGCCCCAAATGCCATATAAATTGAGCAATGGGAGGATGATGAAATATCTAGAGGCATAGAGGCATGTTCTATTGATAGAAGAGGAGGAACGACAGTGATTAAAAATCTATGTCATATTTTTGTCTTATGGGGATAACAATATTCCATTTTTCCATCATTATGAAAATGGAAGAAAATATCTCAATACCATCTAACATATCATGAGCCCATCTGGAAAATACTTAGTCTTCAAAGAGTGAGGTTCATGTGCCTGGTCAGTGCTTAGTGTAAATTTTGTCTAAGTTCTTTCATTGCAAAGGAAGAGGGTGAGAGTGAGTCCTCATGGATGCGACAATCACAAACACAAAGTGAACGATAGCACGTAAAACACCCAATGAAGTAGTCCACACAAGTGCGATGTTTGTTATAACATGTTTACAAGAATGAATCTGTCTAGTGTCTGGTGGAATAGTCCACATGGGAGAGACAACGATAACAACTAATACAAAACATTTCCAACAACATATGCACTAAAACAATCGAAATAGTTCAACTATCTTAGTACAGGGTAAAGCAACATGCATTACAAGTGTCCAAAGAATAGTCTTACAAACGAATAAAATACGTGTGAAAACCTGTTGGCCTGTTAATAGGCTTTTGAAATAAGCAAAAGTTCCAAGACACATCTGTACACCATACATCACTAGCCCCAATAGTGGAGCGTTGGAGCCACTGCTCTCTCCTCAAATAAAAGCTTACAAACTCTCAAGGCTATGTGGGAGGAGCCAAGGTGAAAAAGCCTTTGCATGTACAAATGAGGGGTATATATAGGCAAGGGTGAACTTGACCCTTGTGACTCTTCGAATTCCCTCATGATTTTTTGACTTACATGACTCTTCAACTAACATGACTCTTCAACTTCTTATGTGGGTCTCTTGGACTTCCACGTTACATTACATTGATTACAACAGTATGGCCCATAATAGTGATGTGGCCAAGATGACTCATGAAATGACTCGACATGACACTGATGGTATGCTCATGCTAATGGTGGTGTCCATGTCAAGCTGTTATGTTGTTGAGTGATGAATGTGCTCTTGGTGTATCATAGCTTCACCTCTGCATGAAAAGGTTTGTCGAGTCTTCGATGGTCTTGGTGTCCACTTTATGTTGCATGTGCACGTATCCCCTTCATTGGTACTTGGATTGCTTCATGTGTTCATCCATTCATGAACAAGTCTCCTAGCATGCATTCCTTGTTCATCCCATTCGTCATTGCGCCATGTATCATCCATGTACCTTTCTCTGTAATCACTCATGATGCAACGACATCAAATCCAAAAATCCCCTAGTCTACCATGATGCATCATCTTTGGTTTTTGGGTGTAGATGACTGGGAGAGGGGGAAAGGCTCTTAAAATACACAGAGCACATTTCAGGCTGGGATGCGAGGCTCCGGGGCACTGTCGGGAAAAACTGCACAAAGGTCACTGTGAGGCTAGGTTGAGCAGTCTGGGATAGTTAGTGAAATCTGCAGGATCTAGCTCAGCTGGGAGGAAAAATTGCGTAGGCTGTTGGGGGAAGGAAGTGCGGATAGCAGGAGGCACTGACAATGAAAACTGCTTAGATTTCTAGAGGAGGTCTGGATCGGGCTACAAGAGCTTCCTGGCCAAAACTACACTGATCTAGGAGGCAGTCATGTAGGACATGTTTGCATAGTTTCTGGGCTGAGCAAGGTACCGAGAAGTAGGTGGACTGTCCATGAAAACTATGCAATTTTCAGGAGGAGTGGCAAGCAAGCCTACAGGGGACTAACTGACAAAACTGCATAATTTCTAGAGACAGTGCAGTGACAAGCAGTGGGTGCTTGCCCCTCTTGTCTACGCAATTTTTTAAGGCAGTGAAAGTAGGTATGTTGGTAGCTTCTGTGCAATTTTTGGGATGAGCGCAGCCCTGGGTCAATTCTCTAGTTAACCAGTGGGAGGCTTGATAGATAAGCTTGCGAGACGCATAGACTAAGATGGATTCTTGGGAAGCCTCAAGCTTTGTGCAATTCTTGAAAATAGTGCTTCGTCACTGAGGGCTGAGACTGCACAGTGCAGCTCAATGGAGGTTCGATTGATGGAGGGTGGTTCGGTCGACAGATATTAGACAAAATGGTTAAGTGTGCAAGTGGGTGAACTCATGTATACATGACCTTCTGAACACACACTCAACATGAATTGATGACAAGACACTTCAAACCAACAAGACAACATGCTAAGTGTGACTAACTAACAGGTGTGAGCGACAAGTGCGACACCTGAGACAGATCATTGAATGATCGTGACGACACTTGCACGACATTTCATACAACTTTGTGTGTGAGTGTGATTGATGTTTACATAGCGAACACAACTTGTACACATAAAGAGAAACCTTCAACATAGCCAGAACAAGACCACAAGAATGACATTGCAACCATCATGCTAAAATATGATCTGTGAATGATCAAGAAAAGAGGGTGTAAATACTCGACACACTCTCATGGGATGAGCTCGAGTGTTTTCAATCATCAAGAAAAAACCAAGGAAGGCTTTGAAATTGGATGCAGGAGAAAATTTTGGAGGGTGTTGTAGTCACTACAACACTTGGTGACACATTGGTTGAATATTGGCTTCTCTGTTTTGGTTCATTGATAGCACAAGGCCTTGGTCTATTAGGGAGTATTGAATCATTGTGTGGGTTACTTCAGTTTCTCCACTTACCCCATGGATAGACATGGTTCACCTTTTTCCAACTTAGTCAAACACAACAACAAGTTTCATCTTGGTCACAGTGCTTCAAAATTGGGAAGGGTAGTTGGCTCACAAGTTTAAAATTTTTAGAGTATAATTTTTCATCTCTGGTGTTTCCCCACTACTAGTAGGCCTGGACATTACCCTAACAAAGTCACGTAGGAACGTAAGCATTGCTCCACTTCCAGTGAGCATGGTCAGTACCCCGGTGGAGTTGCATGATTCACCTCTTTGTGCAAGAAGCCTTTCTCTTCTTTCGCCTTTGTATTTTTTGAAAATAGGAATGTGCACAGACACTTATTCATTTTTGGGGTGGAAGATGGATCCCGACTTATTGTGAGCAGAAGAGGTTTTTCCTTTAGAGAAGCCTGTAAGACCTATAATTTATATTTGCTCGTTTATATTTTCCCATTCTTTGTTTCTACTAGTTGGATGAGCTTGAACACACAGAGCATAAGACTGAATATAGGCATAGGGTTTTCTAGTGTGGGCACAAGTTCATGGTTGGGCCATAGTTTCCCTTACATATGAATCACATTTTATGTCAATAATTCATTGGCCAAAGGTTATAACCAAGAAAAAGAATATGGACACAGGACTGGCCAAGTGCTACAATGTCACAAGACTTTTCAGATCTCAACCACATACTCATTCAAAATCCAGAACTCAGTAGAGGGCAACACTTATTGGTAAAACCAAAAATAGCATGATATTAAGCCAACAAAATAAAACAAATCAAACATAGCAAAGGAAAGCGAGAAGACAACAAGGCATAAAAATACTATGTACATGGCGTGGGGCGTAGCCCTAGGTTACTAAAAATAATGCTTTAAGTCTTGGTCATTGACAGGAAGGTTATCAATCCTCCCTTCAAGTGATTGCAAATGATACGTTTGTGGGCCAAGATTTTATTGAACATTGTATGGACCAATCCACAAGGACTGGAACTTTGTATGTTTTCCTTTGTCTTGATGGGGTTTGTCACATTTCAAGACTAAGTCACCCACATCGAAGTTAGTGTTCCCTGCAGACTTCTTGTCGAACCATCTCTTGATATGGTTCTGGTGGAGTGTGAATTTTTCCATTTTTTCATTCTTTCTTCCTACAACTTGTGAAGTGTATCCATCCTACGCTGAACTAAAATACATGGCTTTCCTTGAGATTCTAGGGACAGTTGGAGATCAGGCAAGTAGATGTTTGGTAGAAGGATGGCTTATTTCCCATAAACCAGGAAGTATGGTGAAGTGTTCTGATCTGAAAATGAGGCCTAAAGGCTTCTTGTCAAGCTTACAAGAACCTATCCCACTTCCAAAGCTTATATATTCCCAAGACCTTATGATTAACCAATTGCATAATTACAAAGTGCTTGAAAATAGGTGTATGCTTGTGTTTGTCTTTAAACTGTTTATGTGCCTTAAGTTTATTTGCTTGAACTAATATAAAACATATAATAGCAAATAAAGCAGCAAATACAATGTAGCAACAAGCAATCACACATAACAACAATATAATATGGAGTTCACCCAAAAATCTTGGGCTACGTCTCCTTGAGCTCTAGTCAACTCATCTAAGCTCTCTAATATTATGGAAAAGTCCTTTTAAAAGCTCCACACTCAACTCCATTGGTTTACACTAAACACAATGGGCTTAGAACACCATCTTATCCCTGGCTTTGAATCTCTCCGGCTTTCTGGCTCTGGCTCTCAGCTCTGGCTCTGGCTCTGGCTTTGGCTCTAGCTCTTGGCTCTGGCTCGTGGCTCTGGCTCTTGGCTCTGGTTCTTGCTCTGGCTTTGGCTCTCGGCTCTAGCTTTGGCTTTGGCTCTGGCTCTTGGCTCTGGCTCTAGCTCTAGCTCTAGCTCTCGACTTTGGCTCTGGTTCTCACTCTAGCTCTCTAGCTCTGTGAGCTATCAGCGATTTGCTCGACCTCCAAGCGACTGTCTCAACAACTTTCAGCTCTCTAGTTTTTCGATCGACCTCCAAGAAACTCCAAAAACTCTCTCAGCTGCCTTCACTTCCCGCTCTTCCCGCTTTTCCCCTCAATTATGCTCTCTGGCTTCTTTGAGGCATTCTTCTGGCTATGCGACTTCCTATTCATTTCTCTGCGTATAATCATTCCTCTGTCTCTTCATCTGGCCCTATGGCTTCTGGCTCTATGGCTCTACGTGTTACAAATGCATCATTATTTACAAAATTCCCACTTGCCGCATGGCACAATGGTCAGGGGTTGTTACAAAGGAATCAAACCCTTTCTTTAGGTGAAAACTCGAAAATGGAACAAAATTCCAATACACAGAGTTTTACTGAAAATACACTATCGGGCGCAAAACTTGGACTTCAAACATTATGAAATCACCCCTATAAACCCTATCAAGTCCACCCTTTTATGGCTGTCGCAAGCCCACCGTTGATTTGCGTGATCTTCGATCCATCGACTGATAGCCATTTCAGGTGGCTTATGTGCACAGATATTAACCACCTGAAAAGGCAATTTTCTCTCTCCTGCACCATGCCATGTGTCGACTAGTGTATGGGTTCACACAGAGCCCATCCAATACCACTTACCGCCTGAGGCTCGCCTAAAATCCTCCTTACCACGAAACTCAAAGAACCCAAAGCCACATCTATAAACCTTTCAGGTCCAACTTTATCGCTTTGGGTCATTTCCTTTGTATTTTGGTTTTATAACAGAAATGCGCTAATACATAGAAAATCCGAAAAACCTGGATTTCAAATTTTATGCAATTGGGCCAATAATTCCCATCGTGTCCAGCCCTTGTCGGCTTATCACAAGTCACGTGCCCAATTGTCCTTTGTATCAGGGATCACCGATCACCCAATCGCCGATCTATCGATCTGTTGATCGCCAATATCGCACCTTGCTATCGCATCGGCGGGGGTCTATGTCCCTGCTCCTCCAATCGCCAATTGGTTGATCACTTCGATCACCGATTATCGCAATCACATTATCACAAGTCTAGGGTCTCGATATTTCATACATGCCTACCTCCGATGCAATGAGTTGGAGATCACTGATCAGGGGTCCTTCCACCCTGGCCTTTAGTCAACCCCTTTGCTCATTTGTGATGTGATTTCCTTAAGGATCCTTTTAGGCCATTTTTAGAAGAAATGCCTCCTTTTTCAAAGGAAAAAGGCAACCTTCTTTCTGCGATAACTTCATCATCCGAAGTCCATTTTAACCCATTCAAGTTGCAGTAGATTCAGAATGAGAATATCTATGCAATGTGACTATTTCCAAGAGCATCCTTGGACTTTCATTTTCCTCTGTGAGGAACACTTTAGACTTAGAATTCTATCGAAGATCCATTTTGGATCATGCCTTCCCACTAAAAGAGCTTTTGGTCTCCAAAAGACTGGCATACTTATTTGAATAGCAAATGAGAGTACCTCACCCTCTTCTTTCAGCTTCCATACACTTTCCTTGCATAGTGCCTCTGAAACAAAGCCTTTGACCACTCTCCTTCTTGGATGTGTTGGTCCTCTTCGGGAAGAACTTTTTTCGTCCTTGACTTCACGCAGAACTCCTGCTGAAATGGTCATAGAAGGTAGTTTGAACTTCTCTACCTTGATCATTGATACAAGGTGGCTCAAACAAATCTGAAGTTACATCTGCTTCACAAAATTTTCATTTGTACTTGTTTGACAAGTTGTCAACAACAACAAAAATATAGACAACAACTGGATGGCCTAAACTCCTGCTTCAACAAAAGAAACAGATTTCACATCTTGTGAACACCTCCATGTCTTACATCTGCATACAAATAATGTACTAGATAACAAGCCCACAAAACATGCCTTTAAAACAAATGACCCTTCAAGTCAAGCATGTAGAAAAATACCTCTAGGACTCTTTTTCAAAGATGAAACACTTCATCGTTATCTCCATCTTGGAGACCAAGTGAACTTCTCCCAAGTCAACACTGCATCACATGCATGTCAAAGCAATCAACCCTGCAAGTTAATTACACATACATGTTCAAATACAAGAAAATCATCAGAATCCCCATGTTCATGCATATCAGCTTATGCATGCATTTCATCCTTCAGCTTTCGCTTAACCACACTGTACTTCTGAAGCTAAAATGAACATATAATGTTGCACAAATAAAGTGAGTCTCCTACTCAACTTTTCCATTCACCTTCTTGGTAAAACCCTGCAACTTGCATTTCATTAACAAAGAAATGCAAATAGATGCATCAACAGACATGCAATCTTAATTGGATAAGAACTCTAACCATTTCTTACCAATCCATTTCAAAGGTCTTTCCTTTGTCTGCACATCAACATCAGCATGTGAATCATCTTGAAACACATCATCCATGGAAACTTCCTTTCCATTTTTGCCATTTTCTCTTTCCACTTTCTTCAGCTTTTGTGGAAGCATTGTTGGATTCAAAGTCCAACATCTTTCAACAAGATGCCCTTGCTTATGGTAGTAAGTGCAACACATGTGCATCCTCTTCACAACATGATTTGCCTTGTCCAATGGACCTTTGGCTTCTTGCTTCTTGTCCTTCAAAAGTTTCCTGTATGTGGCCATTCTCTTCCAACATGTAGAAACATTATGGTTATCCAAACCACAGAAGAAACATGCAATTATTTTCCCATATCTATGTGGAAATTTACTGTGCTAAACATAATCAAAAGGAAAATGTTTAGATCCAGATTTATACCTTTCTCTTTCACCTTTATTTCCTTCATGAAGAGGTGAATCAAATGAAGCAGTGGCTCCCTTTGGAACATCATCAATCTCTTCAAGGGTGTTAGAGTTTCCACAACTCTTTGTTTCAAGTGTGTGCTTCTGAACACCTGCATCTTGAAAATGATGTTTCAAGCTATTGCATTCCTCCTTAATACAATCTTCACACTCTTGAGGTAGAAGACCTACAATACAACTCCTTCTTCGAGTTGTTTCAATGGCCTTCATGACAACTTTGGAACTTTCTCCATAAGCTTGTCCATAGCCAAGACCCAAATACTTAGGCCTTTCCTCAATCATTATTGGTTCAACAATTCCCTATGCATGTTTACCCAAGCCTTTTCCTTCATAGCCCATCTTGGACATTAACTTGGAACCTATGCCTCTGGTATGTTTTTCAAAAGAACCAATATAAGAATTCTTAGAGGAATTTGAAGACAAACAGGAATTGTTTACCTCTTCTTCAAGCTGATACTTTACCAAGGCTTCTTTGGCAACAAAGAGTTGTGACTCCAACTCATGCATCCTTTTCAGGTTCACATTTTCAATATGAAGTTGCCTCTCCATTTCCTGCAATTTGTCAGAAAGAAATTGCTTCTCTTCCTCCACAGAATTCAACTTCTCTCTAAGTATGCTTCTCTTCCTTCCATCCTCATACATTTCTCTTACCATATCCATCATGGTGGACAAGTCTTGCTTCATGTCTTCATCAAAGACTCTTGTGAAGAAAGAAGAATTTGATGATTCACTTGTAGAAGTTGTCATTATGCCAATGAATAAAAGAGCTTCAAACAAGATCAATAAAGAGCTTATCTAAGCAGCCTTTTGCAACAAACCTCTTGTGCTTCAAGGGTTGCCTTGAGGTCCTTTGGGATAAGAAGAATGCCTTCAGCCCTTCTTTCTTTTTGTCCTCTCTTGGACTGAGCTATCAATAGCTTTCCCTTCACCTTTGCAAACTCAAATGATAGTCAGTCTGCAACTAAGCATACAATCAATCAGACAATCAATCCTTGACTGCCCAAACACCTTTTAGACAAGCGATCTTTGCTCTGTCAATCAAGCATCCTGATATAACCTTCTTTGAAGGTGGGGTTAATCAATCTCAGGCTTTGATACCACCTGATCTGTAAATGGGGCCTAAAGGATTCTTGTCAAGCTTACAAGAAATATATATTCCCAAGACCTTATGATTAACCAATTGCGGAATTACAAAGTGCTTGAAAATATGTGTATTCTTGTGTTTGTCTTTAAACTATTTATGTGCCTTAATTTTATTTGCTTGAACTGATATAAAACATATAACAGCAAATAAATTAGCAAATACAATGCAGCAACAAGAAATCACACATTACATGAATATAATATGGAGTTCACCCAAAACTCTTTGGCTATGTCTCCTTGAGCTCTAGTCAGCTCGACTAGGCTCTCTAGGATTATGGCAAAGTCCTTTTACAAGCTCCACACTCAACTCCACTGGTTTACATTGAACACAATGGGCTTAGAACACCATCTTATCCCTGGCTCTAAAGCTCTCTGGCTTTCTGGCTCCGGTTCTGGCTCTGGCTCTTGGCTTTGGCTTTGGGTTTGGCTCTAGCTCTTGGCTCTAGCTCGTGGCTCTGGCTCTTGGCTCTAGCTCGTGACTCTGGCTCTTGGCTCTAGCTCTAGCTCGTGGCTATGGCTGTGGCTCTCACTCTGGCTCTCAGCTCTGGGTCTGGCTTTGGCTCTGGCTCTCTGGCTCTTTGAGCTATTAGCAGTTCGCTTGACCTCCAATCGACTTTCTCAGCAACTTTCAGCTCTCTGGTTTTTCACTCGACCTCCAAGCAACTCCAAAAGCTCCCTTAGTTTCTTGCGCTTCCTTCTCTGCCTACTCCTCCCCTCAATCATGCTCTCTAGCTTCTTTGAGGCATTCTTCTAGCTCTGCGGATTCCTATCCGTTTCTCTGCGTATAGTCATTCCTTTGTCTCTTCATTTGGCCCTCTGGCTTCTGGCTCTATGGATCTGCACATTACAAATGCATCATTGTTTACAAAATGCCCGCTTGCTACATGGCACAATGATTAGGGGCTATTACAAAGGAATTGGGCCCTTTCTTCAGGTGAAAACCCAAAAATGGAACAAAATTCCAATACACAAAGTTTTAGCGAAAATACACTATCGGGCGCGAAATCCGGACTTCAAACATTATGAAATCGCCCTTATAAACCCTATTAGGTCCACCCTTTTATGGTTTTCACAAGCCCACCGTTGATCTACGTGATCTCTGATCCAACGACTGACAGCCATTTCGGGTGGCTTATGTGCACGAAGATTACCCACCCAAAAAGGTGGTTTTCTCTCACCTGCATCATGCCACGTGTCGGCCAGTGTATGGGTTCAGGCGGGGCTCATCCAATACCACTTATTGCCTGGGGCTTGCCCGAAATCCCACCTACCACGAAACTCAAATAAACCAAAGCCGCATCTATAAACCTTTCGGGTCCAACTTTATTCCTTCGGGTCATTTCCTTTATATTTCGGTTTTATAACGGAAATGCGCTAATACACAGAAAATATGAAAAACCTGGATTTAAAATTTTATGCAATCGGGCCTATAATTCCCATCGGGCCTAGCCCTTATCAGCTTATCGCAAGTCGCTTGCCCAATAGCCCTTTGTATTGGGGATCACCAATCACCCAATCACCGATCTGCCGGTCCGCCGATCCGCCGATCACTGATATCGCACCTGGTGTATCGCATCGATGGGGGTCTATATCCCTGCTCTTTTGATTGTTGATCAGTCGATCGCTCCGATTGCCGATTATCACAATCGCATTATCTCAAGTCTGGGGTCCTGATATCGCATACATGCCTGCCTCCGATGTGATGAGTTGGAGATTGTTGATCGAGGGTCCTTCCGCCCTGGCCTTAAGTCCACCCCTTTGCACATTTGCGATTTGATTTCCTTAAGAAGCCTTTTAGGCCATTTTTATAAGAAATGCCTCCTTTTTCAAAGGACAAAGGCAACATTCTTTCTGCGATAACTTCATTATCCAAAGTCCATTTTAGCCCATTCAAGTTGCAATAGATTCAGAATGAGAAGATCTATGCAATGGGACTATTTCCAAGAGCATCCTTGGACTTTCATTTTCCTCTGCGAGGAACACTTGAGACTTAGAACTCTATCCAAGATCCATTTTGGATCATGTTCAGAGAGGGTTTGGGTGTTACATGGTTAGCACATAAGGCATTCGTCAAAGCAGAGTGGCAGTTACATTCTTCATAGTAAATGGTCTTCTTGATAATGTGGATAAGGTTTTTATTTGTAGATTCAACGAGACCATTTCCCTATAGGCAGTAGTTAGCTAAGTGTTTAAGCATGATACCATATTGCAATGCAAAATCATAAATCTTTAAAGATGAAAAGTAAATTTCATTGTAAAAAACAAGTGATACCGAAACACCAAATCGTGAGATGATGCTCTATTGGAGGAAGATAATGACTACTTGGTCATTCACTTACTTAAGAGGAACTACTTCTGTCTACTACGTGAAGTAACTTGTAGTTGTCAAGATGTAGTGGTGATGTTTCGACGAATGTGGGAAGATTTCCCCAATGATGTCTAAGCCCCATTGTTGAAATGGTTCACTCACTGCAACAGGGAGCAGTGGGGTTGCTGACCTTTGTGTTCTGTAGCTGCATCACTGACAGCTCGAGTACTTGTAGGCAATAGCATGTGCATCCTTGAATGATGTGGGCCAGTAGAAACTAGCTCGCATGACTTTGTGCACACTGATGTTTCCTGTGAAGTGGCCTCCGACTGGCCTATCATGTAGATCATGCAAGACCTTCTCTGAATCATGTGCCTCTAGGAACTTGAGAAAAATTCCGTTACTCTGCTTTTTGTAAAGCACGCTGTGCACCAACTGATAATGTAATTCTTTAACGAGAAGTGCCCTCTTTTGTCACATGGATAAGTGAGAGGGCATGGTGCCATGCTCAAGGTACTGGTGCACATCTTTGAACCAATATTTTTCTTGTGAAGTGGGTGGGCTCTCTCTACATCGTATATCTCGATTTATTGACCCCGCCCAACGATCTCTTCTTCTTCCTCCTGTGCATGGATTGCTTCACCTGTGAGTCTGCAGAGACCATGACCCTTAACAGTGTGAATTAGATTGATGTCAAGATCATACTCTTGTGAGTCTGTCATCCAGCTCGCACAGATTTCACCCAGCTCTTGTTGTACAAGCAGTGATTTGACTGTTGGGTGTGGAAAAAAGACTATGCAATGGTTCTTCAGTAGGTAGGGTCTGAAGTATTTCACCACCTTATATACTATGTATGCTTTTTTTTCAATGGCGAGGTAGTCGAGTTCGGGTCCCTGCATGCTTGCACTCATGAAGGATATGGGACGTTCGTCATTTAGCTCATCCTTTTGAGTGAGTACTGCAGTAAGCGAATTTTCGAAGGCGAAGGTGTATAACAAGAAATCCTTGTTAAAGCTTGGGCTGTAAAGTGCAGGTGCATCTACTATAGCCTGCTTGATATGGGTGAATGAATTATTTTCCTTCTTACCCTAGCTGTAGACTACATCCTTCTTGATCATTTCTTGTAGAGGCTTCACCATTTGCGCATAATCTGGCATTTCCAGAGGAAGTTTATCTTTCCCAAGAAGGATTTCTTATTGGCTAGGTGAGGAATCTATGTGATCATCCGAACTCAATCCAGATCAACCTTGATCCCAATTTTGGAAATGATGTGCCTAAGAAGGTTCCCCTCAGACACTGTAAATACGCTTTTCTTTGGGTTTAAGGATATCTTGTATTTTCGGCTTTGCTTGAATATATTCTTTAGGTGGCGTATGTGGTATAACCATTTTCTGGAAAAGACAATCACTCCGTCAAGGTAAACCACTACACTCTGTCTGATAAGTCCAGTCAAGGCGATGTCCATGGTGCACTAAAAGGTTGTGCCTGTGTTCACAAGCTGAAATGGAATTCTTCTGTAGGTGAACGTGCCCCACCTGGTACGGAAGGTAGTTTTCAATATATTAGGTTTTGCTACGAGAACTTGCTTATATCCCTAAAAACCATCAAGCAGACAAAACATTTTTGCTTGAGATACTGTGTGTAAAATATGTTCCATTGATGACATGGGGTAGTTGTCTTTGTCCAAGGTGCGGTTCAGGTTTCAGGAATCAACGCACAAGTGGATGTCCCCAGACTTCTTACATATAGGAACTAAGTTAGAAAACCACATAGAATGACAAACTTTGTAAATGATCTGAGCATCCAACAACTTAGTCAGTTCTATTTGTATGAGGGGTTCAAGTGACAAATGTACTTTTCTTAGCTTTTGCTAAAATGGATTGACCCCTTATTTGATAGGACTCACATGTTGGATTATACACATGTCTTATGTTTTCAAATCATTGTATGTCCATGTGAGAACATCCTGGTACTTCTTGAACAAGTGGACAAAGGCTTGCCGCTCCTATGGTGTGCAACAGGTACTGAGATTGACGAACTTAGGAGCTTGTTTTGTTCCCAAGTTGATCTATTTTTGCATCATGGTGGAACTGTGGGTTTTGCTATTCCTTGGCCCTTGAAAGTAGTTCTGCAAGTTATATTTCTTTTCAAGAGATACCACACCCTTGGGGATGAGGTTGACATTCTTGTCCTCAGTTGCGGCTTGCAGAGACTACTCGTGTTCATCTTTGTAAATCGTTGTGTCCTTAAAGACATCAACGTTGGCCATGAAGTAAAGTATCTATTGATCATCGTTAAAAACGTGTAAATTAGTTATGTTATCAGGGATAGTAGGCTCATAAAAAATTTCAACAGTCTATCCCTAAGCGGTGTCATCCTAGCAGTTGTGTTAGCTATGGAATCGGTAGCTACATTACACATTCTTGGAACAACAATGATATTGAAAGATTGGATGTTAGAGATCAATCACCATACCTCTTGTTGATAACTTTCTATATGGGGTGACAAACATTGTATGGTGTTACATACCTGCCATACCACGATTTATGAATCACCTACCACTTTGAGTGCAATAACATTGAGGCTAATGGCTTTGTGCAAGCCCAATATGCTTGCTTCATATTCAACAGTGTTGTTGGTGCACTCAAACTCTAGGTGACTTGAGATCAGGTGTTTCCTATGCTTTGGGTCTATCAAGGCACACCCGACTCTAGAGCCATCCTGTGTCTTTGATCCATCAAAACACATGGTCCACAACTCGTCTGTACACAAATTGCTTGAAGTGCTAATACCACTAATGCTACTACTACTAGTGTTACAATATATTTTACATATTTCATTTCCATCTTTGTTTCCAAGAGGTAGTTTTCAAACATGAGTTTCACGAAATCCAATGGGTTTTTCTCACCATTGATGGGTGTGTCATTATGTTTCATGTATCTCTCAGATAACACCCAGATTTGATTGCTTTTCCCTCCTACGGAAGCCATAAGTGTGACCAATTTGTGGCAAAGTAACCTTTCAACTTGCTGGACCAGTCTCTGCTAAGTAGTAAGCCATACGCTTCGAGTATGTCCACAATGAAAATGTTGATGCATTGGTGAACATGGTCATCAGGAGATAGCCTAATGATCACATCCCATAGTTCACCAATGGATGGTACGCATGTTTGATCTAGTTGGATGATCTGCTCAGATGTCTTGCTCCATTGCGCATTTATCCTCTTGGAAATTGAGAGTGGCATGATGTTAGCTGATGCGCAAAAGTCAACAAAAAAATTGTGAACATTGTAGTTAAAGATTTCAAATGAGAGCAAGAATGGAGGGCAAACAAAGTTTGCTTCTTCCATTCGGAGTGTGTTGATCACAGTTGTGAGTGAACTGGGAGATGTGCTTGCTCCCTTGCTGGTAGAGGTTGTGATCTCTGTGGATCTTTTCCTCAATGCACTCGGCAGAATATCATGTTGACCTTTAAGCTTAGCCAACTTGAACAAAGAGATGTTTGCACACATTTTCTTCATATCTTCTACAATATTGTAGTCAAGAGCGGGTAAACTCACCGAGGTGTTTGGGGTTATACTCGTGTTTGTACTTTCCAGCGGAGTGTTCTAAAGTTTACTACTCATGGACGTACTGTTATTTGCATATGTCTTCCCAGGCTTGCTTTGTTCTTTCTGCTTTCTGATTTGGGATGGTTGGTAGATCAACCTTCCTCATCAGTTCAAGCTTTTCTTGCAACTCCCCAATAGTATGGGGAGGCCCTTGACTTATGAGATTGTATCGACCATTTTTCTTTGGGGGTTTCTTCTCGGTGTTCATTTTTTGTTTCGCACATGAGCATTGATAGATTTTGATCACCTACCCAACACATGGTACCTCATCAAATGCAACATCTTCTTCATCATCTTCGTCTTACGATTGACACTTCCCATTGTTTACCATGTTTCTCATACTTTTGTACACCAACTTCGCAACTCGTTTCCAATCCAAACAAATCCTTTCTGTGTGATGGTATTCATGGAATGAGAAAAAATCGGTATTCGCACACATTGCCATCTGGAAAATAATGGGTTGGAGCTCTGCGGGTTTTAGCTGGGAAGTTGTTGCTACCTAATGACATGCTCCTCTTCTGTTATCTAGGAGGTTGGCTACTAGTGGATGTTGTGACCATTCGTTGCTTTAGATCATGCACCTCTGTTGTCGAGGTCTTGACAAGATGAGTAAGGGTTTCAATGTCACTTGCTTCCTTGTCTTTCCCCTTACTCATAGTAGCCTGAGGCTTCCTGCTCGCATCTTTGGATTCCTTTGTTGGTTCATCATCCTTGATGACTCCAATCGTGCGCAGGTCCTTTTCCACATTGATCGCCTCTTTGCAATTTTAAAGTAACATTGCTTTCATAGCTTGCTTGACGAACTGTGCAATACTGGTTGGAAGTGCAGACGTGTAATAGTTAACAGTGATGGAGTTATGAGGTTTTTTGTCTGCTACAAACTTGTTCAAGATGCATAAAAACCTCTGATTAAATTCTTTCACTTTCTCTTTTGACTCCATCTTGAGACTTCCCAACTCTTTGAGCAACATGGTAGTGGTCTTGTCATAAGGAATTTTTTCCAAAAAAATTCTCTTGAACATACCCCAGTTTTGAGTGGAGTTGATAGGAAGGCTGTGATACCATACCATTACTCGGCCATCAAAGGTACACGGAAACAACCTACATGCAACGCTGTCATACCGTACCTCGAGTGTCTACAATTGTAAGTAGAAGTTGTCCAAGTGGTATTCTAACTTCATTGTTCTATCAAGGTCATACTTTACATCCTCTCCGAACACTTTGGTATCTTGTGTAAAGCACCTGGGAGAGCCAATGGTCCCTAAGTCATCCATTCCAAGTTTTGGTCCACCATGTCTTCTTCTTCTTCTTCAAAATCTAATGATTCTGCCTTTGAATTGGTTGGTTCGTCTCTGCCTCCACCTCCTCCAGTGCCTTCTCGTCTGCCTCCTATATCGGATTTTCAGCCCAAGACCATGAGGGTGTCCTGTTTTCCCTGTCAGAAGGCTGTAGGTTCCTCTCCATTCTCAATAGATTCTACCAAACCTTCGAGAGTGGCAAGAACTACTTCTTCCACTAATGAGACAACAACTCCTATGGGAGTGGTATTTGGCATATTTGATGTGTTTGGAAGATCTTGTATTCCTGGGATCAGTCTGACTATTTTGGAAAACTAACGGGTGATGGTACAGACAAAGTGGAGGTGCTGATATGAAATTTCGTGTTCATGTCTGAGATTCAGCCATAAACAACTAGTCTCCCTACTTCTAGCACCAGAAATGTTGATGGTGTTGGACCCACCAACATTCATGGGATCTCCCTAGTATGAAGTCCCAACTAGACCTCACAACATTTGGTGTAGGAGTCCCATATGGTATTATGGCCTAGTTTTCATTATCTTAAAGATATGCCTTAGCTCTTTCTTGTCAACACATGAGAGTGGTTTACCTTGTCTTCAAATAGCAAGGTTCGTGTGACTGGTGAGTGATTAGTCTAACTTGTGTCTAAGTTCTTTCACTACAGAGGGAGAGGGTGAGAGTGAGTCTCAAGTCAAAAGGAAATAGTCCCAACTTAGTTAGAGACACACAACACAGTAGGATCTGTGCAGATTATGGTGGAGTAGTCCGTACAGATGCAGCAGTCACAAACAGAAAGTGAAAAAATAACATGTACAACACCCAATGGAGTAGTCCACATGAGTGTGAAGATAGTTATAACAAGTTTAAAAGAATGAATCTATCTAGTGTTCGGCGGAATAGTCCACACGGGAAATACAATGATAATGACTGATACGACACATTTCCAACAAGATATGGACTAAAACAACCGAAATAGTTCAACTATCTTAGTATAGGTTAAAGAAACATGCATTACAAGCATCCAAAGAATAATTTTACAAACGAATACAATACAAGTGTGAAAACACGTTGGCCTGTTAATAAGCTTCTGAATTAGGCAAAAGTTCCAAGACACATCTGTACACCATACATCGCTAGCCCTAGTAGTGGATCATTGGAGCCACTGCTCACTCCTCAAAGAAAATATTACAAACTCTCAAGGCTATGTGGGAGGAGCCAAGGTGAAAATTCATTTCCATGTACAAATCAGGGGTATATATAGCCAAGGGTGAACTTGACCCTTGTGACTCTTCAACTTCCATCATGACTATTTGACTTACATGATTCTTCAACTTCGTATGTGGGTCTCTTGGACTTCCACGTTTCATTAAATTGATTACAACAATATGGCCCATAGTAGTGATGTGGCTGAGATGACCCATGACATGAATCGACATGACACTGCTAGTATGTTCATGCTAATGGTGGTGTCCATGTCGATTTGTTGTGTTGCTGAGTGATGAGTGTACTCTTGGTGTATCATAGCTTCACCTCTACATGACAAGGTGTGTAGAGTCTTTGATGGTCTTAGTGTCCACTTGATGTTGCATGTGCATGTATCCCCTTTGTTGGTACTTGGCATGCTTCATGTGTTCATCTATTTGTGAACAAGTCTCCTATTATGCACCCTTTGTTCATCCCATTCATCGCCATCGCACCATGTTTCATCCATGTACCTATCTCTATAATCACTCATGACATGACAAATTTAAATTCAGAAATCCCATAGTCTTCCATGATGCATCATCTTTCAGTTTTAGGTGCAGGTGACCAGGAGAGAGGACAAGGCTTTGAAACTGTGCAGAGCACATTTCAGGTTAGGATGGGAGGCTCTAGGGCACTATCGGGAAAATCTACGCAGAGGTCACTGAAAGGCTGGGTTGAGCATTCTAGGATAGTTAGTGACATTTGCGGGATCTTATTTTCTCGGAGGCAGAAATGTGTAATTTTTGCGGGGAAGGAAATGCAGGCAGTAGGAGGCCCTGGAGGGAAAACTGCGTAGATTTCCAGAGGTTGGGATCAAGATGTGGGAACTTGCTAGTCAGAACTGCACAAATCTAGGAAGTAGCCATGCATGACATGTCTGCGCAGTTTCCGAGCTGAGCACGGTGCTGGGAAGTAGTTGAATTGTCATTGAAAAATGTGCAATTTTCAGGAGGAGTGGCAAGTAGGCCAGCAGGGGGTTTGACTGACAAAACTACACAATTTCCAGAGACAATGCAGTGACAGGAAGCGGGTGTCTGTCCCTCTTGTTTATGCAATTTCTTCAGGTAGTGCAAGGAGGCAGGCTGGCAGCTTCTGCGTAATTTTGGGGATGAGTGCAGCCCTAAGTCATTGCTTAAGTCAAATAATCTGGTTGACCAACAAGAGGCTTGAAGATAGGCTTACGGGAAGTGCAGAATGAGATGGCTTCTTGGGAAAATTCTTTGTTGTTCTAGGTGACAGTTAGTCAGGTTGAGTCCAGGATTGCATAGTGTAGACTACCTTGAAGGTAGCCTCAAGCTCTGCATAGTTCTAGGAAACACTTCTTAGTCACTGAGGGTTGAGACTATGCAGTGAAACTCAGTGGAGGTCCGATTGATGGAGGGTGGTCTGGTCAACATATATTCGGTAAAATGATTTAGTGTGTGAGTGAGTGAAATTGTGTATACATGACCTTGTGAACACACACTCAACATGACTCGACGACAAGACACCTCAAACCAACAAGACAACATGCTCAGTGTGACTGACTAAAGGTTGCAAGCGACAAGTGCGACACTTGAGGTAGATCACTGAACGACCGTGATGACACTTGTGTGATATTTCATACACTTTGTGTGTGAATTTGATTGATGTTTACATAGATAACACAACTTTCACACACAAAGACAAACCTTCAACATAGCCAAAACAAGACCACAAGAATGACATTACAACCATCATGCTAAAAGACGACCGATGAATGGTTAATCAAAGAGGGTGTAAAGACTCGACAAGAACTCATGGGATGAGCTAGAGTGTTTGCAATCATCAAGGAAAAACCAAGGAAGGCTCCGAAATTGGATCCAGGAAAAAAATTTGGAGGGTGTTGCAGCCGCTACAACATAACTATAGTATTTTATTCAAATCTATGGTGGGGACTGGAGGATTCTTTAATTATTGACCTATTATAGTACAAGTCTCATCTAGGGAGAGTCCAAAAAGGATTCCATTCCATTTTCTCTCCTCTTGCCTTGAGGAAAGGGGGTGTCATTCATTGGTGGCAGGAAAATGGTGTCGAATTAGGCCCTCAACCTCCTCATCTTGTATGAAGCAATTCACTATCAATCTATATTATGTTAAGAAAACATCTTGAGAAAGGGCCTACAACTTCCATGAGAGAAAAAGATGATGTTGGTTTAATTTGAGTACATGATAGAAGCATAAGTCTCATCAATGGCTCCAAATTCCATATCAATTAAGCAGTGTGAGGATGATGAAATATCTAGAGGCAAAGAGGCATTCTCTATTAATAGAAGAGGAGGAAAGGCAATGATTAAAAATGTGTACCATATGGTTGTCCTATGGGGATAATAATAATCGGTTTTTCCATCATTATGAAAATTGAAGAAAATAGATCAATACCATCTGATGTATCATGAGCCCATCCAAAAAATCCTTGGTCTCCTTTAGGGAAAAGGTAGAGGAAGGTATAAGATATTTCCAAAACCTTTTCTCGACCCCTCTAGGTTTCCCTATCCAGGGAATATTGCAAGTTATATCAAAATTCCCCTGAGTTGTCACCAAGGAAATGAATGCTTCTCTTTTGGAGGAAGTTTTTGAACACGAAATATAGGAAGCTTTATCTTCAACACAAATGGATAAGAGTCTTGGACCAGATGGGTTCCTTATGTAATTTTATGTGGGATTCTATGAATTAATGAAGGAATATTTAATCAAGGTTTTGTAGGAATCCTAATATTTAGGAAAAATGTTAGCATCCTTCAATTTGACCTTTCTCTCCCTCATTTGAAGTCTCAGGAAGGGTCCTCTTACGTGGAATATAGGCCTAAGCCCTAATGCAACCTAATATATATGATAATATCCAAAATCATTGGAGGAAAAATTAATCTTGTTCTTAATTTTTTTATTTTTTTTACTTCAAAAGAAAAGTTTGGCTTTCTACACCAAAGAAACATACACAATGGGGTAGTTAATTCTTAGGAATTATTTCACTTGGTAAAGAAGGATAAATTAAGAGTATCTATTATGAAGCTTGATCTATTTAAATCTTATGACAAGTTGGACATTTATTTAATTGGTACTTATTCAATCAAGTTCTAATATTAATGTTGTTAATTGGATCATGGTGTGCATTTAAAATGCATCCTTTGTGGTCATGATCAATGGCTCTCCATCCCCTTTCTTCTCTACATCAAGAGGCATATGTCAGGGTTTCCCCCGATCACCCCTCCTTTTCTTGATTTTTGAAGACACATTTAGTTGGTTGGTGGTCAATAACTAGCAATGGGCCTCTTTGGTGGGGTGAATGATTTTTGACTCAGTGGCAATCTCTCACCTCTTGTTTATGGATGATTTGTTGACTTTCTCCTCTTGATCTAGTAGGGAATTTATATCTTTGAAAAATACCTTGGACCTATTTTGCAGAGTAACATGGATGGAGATAAATGGCCACAAATATTGCATCATTATTAATGGAATGTTCGAGGAGGCTATGTCAAAGACTTAAGAAATTTTCCCTTTCCCAGTCAAATATTTGGAAGATGGGTTAAAATACCTAGGGTTTTTATAAGAATCCAAACAAATATCGCAAATAAAATTGGTTGTGGATGGTTAGAAAAGTAGAAGGGCATATTCAGATATGGTCGAACCATTTCGTGTTGAGAGGAGGGAATTTTGTCCTACCCAAGATAGTATTGGAAATCATTACAATATATTGGAATTATGTTGTTGTGATCCCAAAAAGAATCCATAATTATATTCAGAATGCATGCATTAGATTTTTGTGGATGGACTCTGCACTTACAAGGGAATTATATAAGTCAATGGGAACTAAATATTGGCTCCAAAGGAGCTTGAAGGTTGGGGGATTAAGCATATTCATTTATTTTCTAAGGCTTTGGAAGGAAAGAATTTGTGGTGGCTCACAGGGGGGCCATCTCTTTGGTTCAAAATCATGCAGGCTAATTATTTCCATGGTATGTAAATTTTAGAGTGGGAGTCCTTGATAAAAAATTTGCAAGGTCGTTAGCATGGAAATCCTTGGTCAAGGCCTTTCCTTGAGTTTTCCATTGGCTGGCATGACACATGGGGACTTGCAAATGCATCAAAACTGAATGTGATCCCTGGTATGGTGCAAGGAAAAAATATAGGCTATCCATCCCTATTGTTCGATAATTATGACAACTGAATTTGTTAAGTTTCATTGATGCCATATATCAACACTCATAGGTCAAAAACCAAGAAGGGTGGAAGTCATCTAGGGATCCTAGGTTAACAACTAAATTGGTAGTTGAATGGGATAGTTTTTAAATCTCCTAGTAGACTCTCAAGTTTCCCTTTGTGAAAATATATCAAATTCTCTTTGTTGGACCAAGAACCCTCTAACTAAATATTTCATCGCAAAGCTGGGGTAAATTCATGGTATGAAGAAAAATTCCCTAAAGAAATATCTTGGTGGTTGAAGGTTATTTAGTGAGTTAGAGTGTTTCTCAAACCTTAGATATGCTCATGGTTAGCCTTCAACAAAATCCTTCTCACCTAGGACAATCTACAAAGAAGGGACTAGTGTGGCCCAAATCGTTGTCCCTTGTGTAAGTTCTAGTAGGAGTCTCATGATCACCTTCTTTTTCATTGTTGTTACACTTTTCATATTTGAAAATATATGTGTCCTGAGTTGAAACCAAACTATAAATGGGTTGGACATACACTATCAGATGACCATAGAATATGGTGGCAGGTTAACATTGCATTGGCCTTCCTTGGATTACCTTGTTTGTTAATAACTTATGTGTGGAGGGCATGAAATCGAACCATATTCCAGGAGAAGTTTAATATTCCTCTGGAGATTTGTGTAGCAAAGATAGTGGCAATGACATAGGAATATAAGAGAGATCATGTTAGGTCCCTATACTAATAGTGTAACCCCTTATTGTTATCAGTACAACCCCCTTATTATATTGTTGTGCCCATGTAGTCCCCATATTGTTATTATTGTGCCTCATAGAAGCCCACAATTGTTATTATTTTTTCCTTACATTATTATTGTTATGTCGGCTCTGATTATATTATGACCCCTTAGACTCCTATATATAGAAAGGAGGTCTTGCCATTTGTTTCATCCAAGAATTGTTCATTTGTGTAATGTAAAGGAGGTTTCCCCCTCGAAGAGGTTGAATTCTAAGGTGTTGATCTATCTTTCCTATCTTTTTATGAGCTGGTTTCATAACATTTGGTATCAGAGGTTTGGACTCTAGGGTTTCACTGCTCCAAACAAGTCATCGTGGTATGTTTGCTATAAAAAAATTTCTATGACGTTTCAGAAGCTAAAAAACAACCCATTTGCGAAGAAATCTTGTTGAACCGCGCATCCAAATTTCAGATCTTGTCTCACTATATTTTCGGATATATGATCTCAGGAAGTTAGGGTTTTTGCAAACTCCCAAATTACATTCTTAACAGGTCACCTTGGGAAAATTGTCATAACTTTCTCTCAGAGCAACAAATTGAAATTTCATAAAAAGTTGCAGAAAGAGGACGGACTGTAGTTTTCTATGCATAGTTTTCAGATCCAAAGGTTGAAACAGTGACAT
>APFE031452817.1:153722-163806 GCA_000404065.3 Pinus taeda
AAATGAATTACTAACCAGTAGGAGTACTTTACTTATATATTTTACCTAATTTTTAACTAATTTAACTAATTTCTAGGAATATTAATAATTAAAAAATATAGCAAGAATATTATTTACTTGACTGGGGTCATAAGGTCAAAATTAGCCGTTATCAATCTACTCGTTGGAGTCTCTGCCCAAACTATTTAACAAGCTAAGCTGGATCGGTCTTCAACTTGTCCTGACGATGAACCACACTGGTTGATTCGAAACGCGTCGACAAATGATTATTTATGTGATTTCGCTGAAAATTCTCTAACAATGTTATGGATCACAGAAGTCTAAATTCCTTAAAGATGAATATGATTATATTTACGGTTTTTAAATAAAGAATTTGAAAATATTAAGTTTATAATTTTTTATAGTTTATATTAATGTTAAGAAAGATTATAATTTAGTAGCAAAATAAAGTGAAATTTTGATATTAAAACAAATTATGGAAATGAAAATGAAGTATTATCATGCTGAGATGAAAAGCATTTGTTGAGGAAGAGTAAGCACATATAGAGCAAAATATAAAGTAGAGGAAAGTACTATAAAGTGATTATAAATAATGGTAAAATGGAAGATATAGCAGTTGTAGATATGGTTCAAAAGTGGAATTTGGCAATACGAAAACAATCAAACACATGGTTTTGGTTTTAAAAGCGGTACAAGTTATGGTGATAAGGTGGTGCATAGTAGCAATAAATATAATAAACTATTAGGAACCTACACAATGTTATACTCATGGTTACTCACCATTTGTTTTTGGGAAGGTCATGGAATTATGATAGGAGTGTAAATCACAATGGTGAAAATAACATCTCTCCTTTTCAAAGGACAATAAGAGATTCTAACCATTTTTATGAAGGATTAAGAGTTGACAAAGTATGGTGCAAATAAATTTTTCCACATTATCAATGAAGAAGTTTCTTAGTATGGCACAAAAGATAAAGGATTATTATTTCCTATTATAAAGGAAGTAGAGAAGCTTGTAGATTTAAAGGTTTCTTTCAAAGTAAGAAATGTGTTCGAATAGAGAGAGAGTGCGTGTGAGGATTCACCAAATGGATTATCAATGAAGAGGAAAATAATTTATTAAATGGATATAATTTTAAGAGTGGCAATCTCGAAATAGGTTGGGTACAAAATAAGTTCAATGCCACAAAATTAACTACACTAGTTAGTGAGTTGTAATCAACAAGGTTGATAAGAGAAACTATGATCTAATGCTTAGTGTAGGTTTTAACCTTGTATTTGAATACAACCATAGTTCCTTAAACAAAATTACAAAACCATGGGCTAAAATGTCTTGAACCACAAAAATACTAAAAGTAAAAACCGTGTGACAAAAGCACCGAAAACAGATACAAACAATAGTTAACATGGGGGTAATCATGCAAATAATATAACACATACCCAACATTCTCCTACTTGTTGTTTTCTTTTCATATAGGGGTTGCAAGAGTACATCGTCAACAACCCAGAGCAAGAATGCCCATTGTTTCTCTACACCAAGAGAAATGTTCAATGCTCACAAATTTATTAATGAATCTACAACAATCTTTAAATCGTCAAGCAAGAAGGGTTAGAGCACATACATCAGTGCAGGAGGAGAATGCAAGAAAAGAAGTTGGAAGAGTGTTGTGCAATGGAGCAATATTTTGGCATAATAGTTAAGGAAGAGAGAGGTCTATGTCAAAACCTATAATAGATAGAAGGACAACACGAAAGTTCAGATAAGGAATGAGCAGACAACACAATAGTGGAGAAGAGATTAGTGTTGATTTTATGTTTGATGAAGTGTCACACCTAGAGAATGAGGAGAGATTGCACAAAGGAAAGGACAAGGAAGGAGAAACTAAGCTCAACTTAGAATGAGAAGAACTATTGTATCCTAGTGACCCTTCTTAGGCCATACCCTGCATCAAATCCATGACCCTACATGCATCACTAAGCGAAGAAGTGAGATCACCCAGTAAGTTTTTACATTTAGTTTGTAACAACCCTGGTGAAAATTTCATGTAATAAAAGTTAATAAAGGAAAAATAAGACCATGGTTAAGGAACACTTATTCCAAGGTGAATGTTGGGAAAAGATATCCTAGTGGGAATCACTAGATGTGTGTTTTGGCTAAGGAAGATTGTCAAAGGCTAAGGCAAAGACATTAAAAGGTAAAAAGGCATTTTTGGCACATTTATTAATAAAAATAAAGGGAAATAGGAGAAAAGGAAGGTAAAAGGTCACAGGTTGCATGTGAGGAGGAATTGAAGGAAAATACTGGAAAACAAACAAAATATAGGCCTCATTAATAAAAAGGCTTCTGAGGATCAGTTGGTAACCTTTTGCCAATTCAAGTTTGGAGCTTTATCATTATTCTCTCTCTCTCTCTCTCTCTCGGTCACTTAGATTTTTCTTGGAGCACTCTAGATTTGGGTCAAGGAAGGAAAATCAAGCAAAGGGAAAGGAAGGAAAGCAAGGATCAAGGAAGAAGAGTAGGATCAAGCAGCTTCAGTAGGAATAATTGCAGGTAACCTTTTGTATGTGTGATTTCCTAGCTGGTTTGGACATGCATGGATTTTCATGTTTGTGTACGGTTCTCTTACTGTCAGTTGCATGGTTTTGCTGGGTTATGACAGTGGTTTTATACCTAGCCTTGCCTTTCAGATGCCATGATGTTGGGGTGTTTATTTCTGTTAGGTCCCTATACTACTAGTGTAACCCCTTATTTTTATTAGTACAACCCCCTTATTATATTGTTATACCCATGTAGTCCCCATATTGTTATTATTATGCCCCATAGAAGCCCACTATTATTATTATTGTGCCCTTACATTATTATTGTTATGTCGGCTCTGATTATATTTGACCCCTTAGACTCCTATTTATAGAAAGGAGGTTTTGTCATTTGTATCATCTAAGAATTGTTCATTTGTGTAATGTAAAGGAGGTTTCCCCCTTGAAGAGGCTGAATTCTAAGGTGTTCATCTATCTTTTCTATCTTTTTGTGAGTTGGTTTCATAACATTTGGTATCAGAGCTTTGGATTCTAGGGTTTCACTGCGTCAAACAAGTCATCGTGGAATTTTCGCTATAACGTTTTTTTCTGCGGCGTTTTAGAAGCAAAAGAAAAAAAGCCCATTTGAGACAAAATCTCGCTGAACCTCAAGTCCAGATTTTAGATATTGTCTCGCTATATTTTAGGATATATGATCTGAGGAAGTTAGGGTTTTTGCAAGCTCCATAATTTCTTCTAAAACATGCCATTGTGGAATTTTCGCTATAACTTGTTTTCTGTGACATTTTAGAAGCGAAAAAAAACACCCATTTGAGACGAAATAACGTTAAACCTCAGTTCCAAATTTCAGATCTTGTCTCACTATAGTTTGGGAGATATGATCTGAGGAAGTTAGATATTTTGTAGACTCCTGAATTACATTCCAAACAGGTGACCTAGGGAAAATCGTCATAACTTTTGTTCTGAACATTAGATTGAAATTTCATAAAAAGTTTCAGAAAGAGGACAGAAGGTAGTTTGTTTAGGTATAATTTTCAGAACCTGAGGTTGAAATAGTGACACTTGGAACATCATACAAGTTCACTCTACTGAACTAGTCTATAATTAGGTCATCGCGGGAGATTGGGAATAGATCTTTCTTCACGAATGCAATTGTGATAAGACTTGGGGAGTTAGAAAGAGAAATCAGAGGGCTATTAGAGACCAAAATTTCAGAACTTAAAGATCTGAAAATACAGAGTTACAGTCATTTCAAGATCGAGCTCCTAAGATCAAGAAAAAGTGATATGAGGAAGTTTGATGGCAAGGATCCGGTAAATTGGATACTACAGATGGAGGAATATTTTGATCTACATGGTGTACCACTGTTACGAAAGGTATGTATTGCATCTTCATATTTAGAATTAGATCAATTTGTATGGTATAAAGGGCTTTGTTCTCGTAAACAACTTGTTACATGGTCAGTTTTCACGTTGGAAATGATAGCACATTACAAGGATACGAAGAGCAACACCACAACAATTGGAAGAAAAAGGAGCAAAAGGGCTTTGTTACAAAGTGGAAAGAAAAATTATGGCTACAAGGAAGTCTACCCCTCACAACTATAAATATGGAAGTGTTGTTTCTCCTAGCCTTCCACAACCTACAAGGGTTACACCACAACAATTGTAAGAAAAAAGAGAAAAAGGGCTTTGTTACAATTGTGATAACAAATACATTAAAGGTCATTAGTGTGCTGAGCAGAAATTATTTTACATTGATTGTGAAGAGGAGGAAGAAAAGGATCAAGAAACATCAAAAGAAGAGTATATACACCAGGAACCAACCCCAAAGAAAGAACAAATGAATCTGACCATATCTTGTAAAGCATTGGAAGGAATTACTACTCTTCAATCTCTTAAGATAGAAGGACATATAAAGAAGAAAAGGGTTCAAGAAGTGAAATACCACATCAAGAAAGAAGAAATGAATCTGACCATATATTGTAATGCATTGGCCAGAATTACCACTCCTCAAACTATCAAGATAGAAGGACATATCAAGAAGAAAAATGTTCAAGAAGTGAAAGATCACATCCAACATCAAGAAATGAATCTGACCATATCTTGTAATGCATTGGAATAAATTACCACTCCTCAAACTCTCAAGATAGAAGGAAATATCAAGAAGAAAAAGATTCAAGCATTGAAATATCACATCGAGCATCAACAACAAGTTCTCCAACTTTTAAAGGATAACACCACTTTGGTGCAGAACCGAATGAAACAATAGGCAGATCAACAACGTTGTGAAAGAAGTTTTGATGTAGGTGATTGGGTTTTTTTACGTCTACATCTCAAGCAAGCTATTTATGAGAAGGAAATGTTGGCAATACTACATGCACTTAAGAAATGGCGACCGTACCTAATGGGAAGACACTTCAAAGTAAAAATGTATCATGATAGTCTTAAATACTTTTTAGAACAAATATTATCTTTAGAAGAACAGAAAAAATGGGTCACAAATATCTTGGGTTATGACTTTGAAACCATCTACAAAAAAAGGAAGAAAAATGTTGTTGCAGATGCACTCTCAAGAAAGGAAGAGGATGTGGCAGCATTGTTTTGTGCTATTTCTATTATCCAACCAGATTAGGTAAATGTAGCAAGGGATGAATGGAAGAAGGACAAAGAAGTGTGGTTACTCATTCAAAAGTTGCAGAAGCTACCAGTTCAAACAATATTGCCAGAACTTGATGAGGAAGGAATAACCATATTGGAACCTAGAGCAGCCACAGAAAAAAGAACCCGCCAACTATGAAATCGATCAATTTCAGAGTATCTCATCAAGTGGAAGAATTTACCCACTGAATATTCCAGATGGGAGGAAAAGAATTTTATACAGAAGCATCAAGGACTACTCAAGTGTTGAGGACAACACTTTTTGAAGGAGAGGGGCATGTTAGGTCCCTATACTACTAGTGTAACCCCTTATTGTTATTAGTAACAACCCTATTAATATTGTTGTGTGCCCATGTAGTCCCCATATTGTTATTATTGTGCCCCATAGAAGCCCACTATTATTATTGTGCCCTTACATTATTATTGTTATGTCAGCTTTGATTATATTATGACCCCTTAGACTCCTATATATAGAAAGGAGGACTTGTCATTTGTATCATCTAAGAATTTTTCATTTGTGTAATGTAAAGGAGGTTGCCCCCTCGAAGAGATTGAAATCTAAAGTGTTCATCTATCTTTGCCATCTTTTTGTGAGCTGGTTTCATAACAATTTTGGCTTTAAGCTTTGGTTTTCTGGATGGATTTCGGAATCCAAGGCAGAGGTGCTCTCAAGGTTCATTCCTAAAGGCCTAGGAATCCCTTGACCAGTTTTGGTGGGATACATAGTAAAGCCTGAGGGAGAAGTCTTGGTTTAGGGCCTAGTGAATTGGGTTTGGATTGTGGTAATGCATGGGAGACTCGTCTCGGTTTAGGGTCTATTGATCCGAGATTGGATTGCAGTAAAGTATGAGATACAAGGAGACAGAAAATTCCTCAAGGATAGTGATGGATTCCGGATGGCATTCCAAGTTCGGTTCAGTTGTGATCAGAGCACTGGTTTTGGTGTGATCACAGTTTGGTGAGGGTGGAGTTGGTTTAACCTTTAGATTCCCTTGGTTGTTCTTGGATTGGTGGTTCTATGAGATCCCACATTCATGCTTGGAATATGAAACTAGGGTGAATGGATAAAAGAGAGATTTTGTTCAGCCATGTCTATGGTTGAGTGGTACATGGAAGTCCCGAACCTAGTCATATTTTCCTATGATTAATAAAAGCTAAGTTCTCTTACTTCTGTACTTGTTTATATGTGAATTTAATGGTTGTCATATCTATGATATTTAGATGGTTTAATGTTGGTTATAAACATGGTTATGTGATTGGTTCATGTTATGGTTATTTCATGTATTTACTTGTAATTGTTAAATGGATGGATGCAAGACCTAATTGATCATATAATAGTCCAATGGAGAAGAAGGTGATCCTTTTGGTTATGTTTCACAATTTCTTTCAATCATTTATGCTTTGTCTTGTATCCTAGACTTGTAGGTTGCATTGATTCCAAGTGTTTGACAGAATATCAGTTACAATTGGGGATGATCAGGCCTAGTCCTGAGGTTGATTTTTTATTTATCAGCAATGTTATCATGTCTTTGATGGATTCTAAAGGTTGTATAAAGTTTTGGGCAGAGGTTGGGATTCTAGGCTAGAAAGTGGATAAATCTCAGGGTCACTGGCACAAGTCTGCTAAGAAAAGTCCACAGTCACTGGAAAAAAGGCCTATGAGAGCAAATTTGAGTTGCTAGTCATTGTCTTGCCTATAGAATGAGAGTGACTTTGGGTTAAGAGGCTTAAAATATCACCGGGACCCAGGGACATGATGTCTGAGTGGCTGAAATGTCTCCTGGGGGTGTAATTGTTGATGTGGATGCATTTCTTTGATGAGTTATGTTGATTCCATTTCCTTAATGTCACCAAAGAGATTGAATCCCTTATAGTAACCTCTCTCGTCACATGTTTTCCTAGCTGGTTGGATGCTTGGGTGGACCTAGGAGGAGGGGGTGTTATAGAGTGGTATCAGAGCATGGTAGCACTCTACTTAGGTGAAGGTGCTTGTTCATGCATGCATGTCAGTTGCATGTGTGTCTCTTAGACTTTCATTCCATATGCTTGTTGCATTGTGTCATGTTGATCATGATTGTAGTAATGTTTTCATGGGGAGCTTGATGTAATTTTGTGGGATGCATTGTCCAAAGTTTATGACTGATTTCATATGGTTATATGTCGCTTACATGTTGATTATATGTCTCTTGACTACATCCTTGTATGTCAGGTTTATTCTTGAATGTTTTGATTACATGTATCAGTATTGTAGGTTGATTACAAGAATTGATCAGTTATGCTTGACTACATGCGTTAATACGTATGCGTAGTTGATTATGAATTTCTAATGCATGTTAATAGTTGCATGTGTCAATGTGTGCAATGGAGTAATGGTTGTTGTCATGCATGAGGTCACAAAATGCATTGTTGATATGGTCTTGCATTGATGACGGGACACTAGCTAGAATGGTGTTTATGTGTTGATACACTTATTTGATATATATGTTGTTATGATTATGTTATACATGTATCACATCGATTGGATGATCTGTAGACAAGGTATCCTCCTTGAATCATGCTAAGGTACGCTGGTTTATTGTGATTTGGTTTAGCTGACATAGTATGCCTTGCAAGAAAGAGATCAGATGGCTAGAAAGATGGTAGACTACATAGAATATCCCTATGCATCAGATGGGAAGTATGGTGTGGGGCACTCTTCTGACTTGGTAGATACATTCAGAATCCTAAAGGAATAAATAAGGAGTTTCAAAGTAGACAATGACGAAATCATGCAGGCACAAGAGAAACAAGAATAGGTGAATGCGATACTACTTCAGAGTTTATTAGATTTGCAGTGACGGGGACCAATTTAGATCAACCATGGACATGAGGAAAAAACTAATGGGGCATATGGCAGTAGGTCTCCTAGTAGACACAGGTCATATAGATATGACACAATCAGAGATGATAGGTTGTTGGACACTCTAGATAGGAAAGGTGATCGACACAGGTACTATTCCAATTATGATTTTGATATACATCATGATCGTCATCATCATCATCCTTATAGGAGGAGTGACAGGGGATACTTTATGGATGATTTTAAGGAGGAAAATCCATCTACCTTTGATGGAGAGATGAAGAAATCGCAAGATGCATAGGCATGGTTGCTTGGTATGAAGAAATTCTTCTGATTGCATGATTATTTAAAAAACATGAAAGAAAAGATAGCCACTTTCAGTCTCAAATGTAAAGCATATATTTGGTGGGAAGATGTGAAGAATGTCAAAGGTATAGATGAGGAGGATTTGAATTGGCATGCATTTGAAAGGCTATTTAAGAAGAAGTACTTGTTAGAGAGGCACTATGATGACAAAGCTAAGGAGTTTGATGAATTTTGAATGGGTTTTATGATAGATGATGAGTATACTAACAGAGTTTTGGAATTGTTGAGATATGTGTCTTACCTTATGTTGAGCCTCAAACCTACACTCATTTACCCATCCTCCCAATAGCCTTTTCCTACTCATTTCCTTCTTTTGACATCATTTCCTTCATCAACTTGTTCAATTCATTGCATTATAGGACTTTTTAACATGATTTGCTAATTGTGCTAATGATTGACTGTTGGTTTAGATTTTTGGTTCAAGTGCTGCAATTTCGCAGCTGATACAGGGTTTCCGCAGCCGATCTCTGATTCCGCAGCCAATCCCAGATTCCGCAGCCATTTTCTTGTTTGCTATGATCCAGGTGTCCTCCAGAGGAAAGAGCCACATGGGCAAAGTTTGTATGACTGTGTACATGGTGCGTGTGCTGTCAGCTCAACCAAACTGGCCGTCTACACCCCTGGTCAACGTGGAGGTAACTCTGGTCAAACGGCAAGGTTGCAAACGGTGGCACGGCTCTACGTGTTCAGTTGGAGCACGAAAGTCACAGCTGGCCTCTTCTTTAGCCACAAAGACTACAGGGGACAAGAATCCAACAACGGATTTATTAACCATGATGACCGTTCCATAAATCCGTGCACGGTGCTGTTGAACGTGTCTTTTGCATAGCTATTAGTTAGCTTAGTTTACGCACAGAACAGTTGATGTACCTGCTATAAATAAAGCGTTTCTACACGCTGATTAGTTAGTTTTTGGAAGTTAATCTTTTGCTGCTGTAAACTCTATTTTAAAGACTCTTTTATATAGCGTTTACGCTCTCCACTGTGTTTTATTATGTGCTAATTAAATACCAAGAAGACAGTTCTGTTCTTACCTGCGTAGCTGATCTTTTAATTGGTTGAAGTGGATGGAGGGCCCCTGTCTGCCACAACCATTGTACAGTAGCTTTTAAATTTGCTTTCCTGCATTCCTTTTTCTCTAATTTACCATGTATATTAATGTACAATTTTGAATTATGCTGCTTTATGTTTCTGTACTTTTCATGACTGATCAGTGTGTGTTTTTACAGCTTTGTTAGGAGCCCAGGACAGTGTGCTTTTCATTCTTTTTAACACTAGTGGCATCTGAAGTTGTCTTATCTAAAACTGCTGACTTTCGCTTTGATTTTCATTAGTTTCCTTGCTTAGTTAGTTTCCTTGCCTAGTTACTTTATCAAGTTTTGTCAAGTTGCTAAATCTCTTGATGGTTCTTTTTATCATAATTCACTAACTTTTATGGGACCAAAACATCATTTAATTGCATCTTGGTTTATTTAGTTTTAGACTCATATTGCTAATTCACTCCTAACTCTTTTTCACATGATCAATTTAGCTAAAGGCAGAATGTTAAGGGAGAATTAAGTAGTGTGATTTGTCACTTAATTTTTGCATTGTTTTAGATTCAATAGAGGAGTTAGAGTAGTGTTCTTGCTTTCAGCTGAGTTAATATAGATGTCATTTTCATTCTTATCAGCAGTAAAGG
>APFE031452818.1:0-16848 GCA_000404065.3 Pinus taeda
GTATAAATATGTATTGTAACATTGAAAGAAACATAATGAAAAATCAACCTGGTAGTCCCGGTTTTGAGATCCAGGGGAAAATCTCTATGCATATGTGTTTTTATGTGTTATGCTCTCACATTGTTTATTTTTCTGTGATTTAGAATTTGTATGCAGGTAATTTGTGCATGGGGTTAAAACCTACAGAATGCCTGCTCGGGACCAAATGCATTGGATAGATAGAGGTTCTCTTGTGCTCTTGTTAGTGGAAAGTGGGTTTGCTAATGTTATAGTGAGACTCAGGGGTTGTTCTCAAGCCTTATTATCACAAATTTGATTGGTGGGTTGGATCTAGACAACTTATTCATGAATTATTTATTGGTATAGACCTCAATATGCCTTAGGATTACTATACCCAATAATGCATCAAAGTGTTCTGAAATACTAGAGGTTCTAATCCCATTTTTATTTCTTGATAGTATCTAGTGACTTTTCTTCTTTTAATTGTCATCCCACTCCATGTGCTTGGGTGTGTCTATACAACTTTATCTATTTAGACTATTCAAAGAAATATTGAATAGAGAGCATTTGTCTACACAACTTTATCTATTTAAACTATTCAAAGAAATCTCAAGCAGAGAGCATTCATGTCTGTTGAATTTTTAAGATCTATTTTGATTAAGTATAGGAGTAATTCTATATGCACACCAAAGTTTACTAGAATTTCCATTTATGGTGACTAGGTTTCTAGAATGATGTCAATGTTTCATATTTTTCACTGGTCAACACTCACTTGGATACATCTTGTAAAATTTAGAAATGACATTTACTCTTTTGAATGGTGTTTTAAGCCCCTCAACATGTGCATAAATTTTTAGTAGATATAGTGGATAGTTGTTTGACATATAAAGTTTAAATGGATAAATGGATTGAATCCTTAATATCTCCATTTGATTTTCTATTTATTTTTATAATTTTGAAAAGTCTAAGAGGCAACAAAGTTTGTTCTCTTCTGGTTTCCTAGAGCACCCAAAATTCTAGATTCTAGCAGTAAAGGGTTTCCAAGTCCATGAAATTTATGTGTAATAATGTTAACTGAAATACTTGTTTAATAATATTCCTTGAACGACTGAAACACATTGAGTTATTAAATGCTTCTTATAGAAACGTGAAGCAACAACGTAGAGTAGGTTTTACAGAAACATGAAGCAACAACACTATAAAACATGATATAAAAATTGAAAGAAATAGAGGAAGCGAAAACAAATTCTACATAGGAAATTGTCAGAAACCACCCTGAGGAAATCAGATTTCTAGTCTGGGAGATGGGAGACATACAAATCTGGACAAATTTTGTACCCAAAACTCCAATTTCATATGTAATATCTATTGAATCCTTGAAGGCCTTTGAAGACAAATTTCTCCATGGTTGTGCAAGGCTTCTAAACAAGTTGGAAAGATCACAACAGAAGGTGTTTTCGAGAACTTGGTATCTATGGATAAATACTAATTCCCTAGATAACTAGCCATATCTAGAAAAACAGTTTAAAGCACTTTAGCCTTTTCCTATAAGCAATAGATAAGACAAAGAAGATGAGAAGACCTACATGTAGTTCCACTTCTTGTCTCCTTTGTATCAATCCTGTTGCTCCTTCCCGTACTTAACACTCTTGATAAGTACCTGCAAACATCAATAGAATACAAAGAACCGATGAAAGAAAAAGATCTGTTGAACCCAAGTAAATGGAATCAAATACATTCACACATATAAGCATCATATAACAAGGTAAGCATATGGGAAAAAGGTTCAAATACTTTATTGAATAGAAGAAGAAATTACAGCCATCAAGTCTGATTCGAAGTCACTCCTCCAGCTTGGATCCCATGCACATCACATCAAAAGCATGACAAACTTGTAGCATAACAATACTTGTCTCAAAGTCAATTCTCATAGCAACATTATCTCCTTACAATTCAACATAGTCCAGCCCCTGATCACTTAGATGAGTGTCCAATTTATAGGAGGATGAAGGGGGTTATGTCATCAATGGAGGTATTGAATGGTCTTCCATACTTAGAATTAGTTCCATGGACGAAGGGATGAGAGGATATGATGCATCTTAACTAATTCCTCATCCATTTTCGAGCTCATAGGAGTTGATAAGTGAGGGAAAATTCTAGATGACTCCAAGAGATAAGAATGTTCCCCAAACCCTATGTGAATTTTGCTCAATCTTTCCCAGCACAAGTGAAAGAGGGCCTATGTTCTATATAGAGCACCTTGGCATGGACTCAACAACTCTACAGCGCACGCTTACATGGGCCTACCTATGTTGGTCCCTTTAAAGGTCATTTCAGGATGTCTTCAAGTCATGAAACTGTCTGGGAAGGAGGCATTCAAAAGGGTGACTTGTTTAGGGTAAAGTAACAATTGCCCCGTAAATCATGAAGTCAAGAAAATGTTAATGTCGAATGAAATGCTTTACGATTTGATGAGGAGGTTTTGAAGTGGAATGTGACCTGCATAAGTTACAATACAAATATCATGTTTTTTTTATTTTTCATGAATTGTTGAGGGAAGGAATACCCATGCTCAGCATATAAACTTTCGTTGCATGTACATATATAGTCATCTACGGATATAGACCCATGATCAGAATGACCATCAATGTAAAGTCATTGTACATATGATTTAGTACTCCTGAAATTGCAACCTAGATGGATGAAACTAGATTCAAGGTCTTTTATCTCATTCAATCGTTTGCTCAAGTAGGAGTCTAACCATGCGAATATGTGATATGAAGTTGAACATGGGAAGACACCATCTGATTACCAGCCAATGATGTAAGTTGTTAATAGACACAAGAGAAATTACTGATACTGATAATGATCCTCAAGGTACTGTAGTACATTTTGCATGGTGTGAATCGATGATTTGACATTGAACACCATACAAATTCTTTCGGACGAAGGCCATTGGTTTCAACCTATCACTGGAAGCGAGAAACCTTCCATTGATGTACGCAAACCTCAAGGTACTAGAAGGGAATTTCTAAGTTAACTTCTTGGATAATGAGTTGACGTCAACAAGAAGTGACTCGTCGCAGGAGGGCCTTGATGTATCCCACATCAACAACACAAAAGAGTGTAACGATTTTAGAGACAAAGTTGGACTGAAGACACAAGGTTTAGGAATGGCGTTCATGAAAATGAAGGTTTATGGTATTGCAAAGGATGAATTTTGACTGATTGAATTCTCTTGAACATATTAGTGACACTGAATGAATTGGAAACATTGACCCAAAACTAAAGTGATGGATGGTGTGATAGACCATAGGTATGATAACCATCAAGCAGATAACCCAACCCAAATACTCTGAATGAATTGGCAGCATTGACCCAAAACAAAAGTGATGGATGGTGTGCTAGACCAATGGTATGATAACCATCAAGCAGATAACCCAACCCAAATAGTCACATACATGAAGTAAAAGTGTCATGTTCAAGAGCGACCTGCTACCATAAAGTGGTTTACCCGCTTTTCCATTTTCCTGAGTCATTGCTGACCAATACCTCTTTATTTTTATCAAGCTTGAGTATAACATATGCTTTTTATATAATTCCATGCTTCAGGTGAAACCATCGCTATGTGATGTTTGAACGAGACTAGTGAAGGTGAAACTCGATGTTTCTGAGATGGACAAGTTTGTTGCTATTTGATGTTTTAAAGAGTTTAACGACAAATATAACTCAGTCCTTTTCATGTTTAAAGAGTTTGAAAATGGACAAAAAGAAAACTCCACAAGCTCTTTTTTGTTGATTTGTCTCTCAAGCCCAAAAAAGCATAAAACAATACGAGAGAGAACCTATTGACCATGTTCGGTCAACGTATTCCCTTTTCGTAGTTAATCTATCTCAACTCGAAAAAGGGTTAAACTTGTATTGAGTAGATGTCATTTCCAATCCGTTAAAAAACTGAAAAGGACAAGTGCTCGACAATCTTTTCATGTTTAGAGAGTCTGAAAATAGTTGAAAGAGGACTCCAATTTGAGGAACGAGTGTTGTCTAGGATAACAACTGGTTCAGGTGATATTGGAACTTCTCAAAGCATGTTGATTTATGTGAAGAGGCTAGCTAATAAGACCACTCATTGCAAATGTTTCTCAAAAAAGTTAAAACAACCAAGTGAAAGCGTATGATCGGCCAAGTAGATAGTGACGATGGAAGGAGAAAGCCCAAGGCTCATTTGATGGAAGAGGTTGATAGAATGGAAATCACGAGGGTTAAAATGGAGATGGGTTCATTTTTACACAAGGTTGAACCATAGGGAACGATGCTTGGATTCAGTTTCATGTTTACAGAAGCTTAAAACAAAAACACTATGCTTGGACTCAGTTTCATTTTCACACAAGCTTGAAACGAAAAACTATGGTTGAGATTGGTTTACATGCCGCTAGCATGATGACTTGACTCTAGGTGCATGCTCCCCAAGCTTCATTGCATTCACTACTCATGGCTATCAAGTGGATGGAATGAAGGTTCATACATGAGATCAAGTGAAAGACTCGATTGGAATTTTACGAGATCTACTCCAAGACTTGACTTGAAATTTTGCTCCAGGGGACCTTGTTTCATTTTTTAATGAGCTTGACACAAGACAGGGAACTCTGCTCAGATTCCTTGTTTCATTTTTTAATGAACTTGACACAAGAAAAGGAACTATGCTTTTAGGACCCATTTCATCTTTTTAGTGAGGTTGACATAGTAAAAGAACTATCCTCATATTCCTTTTTTCATTTTTTTATGAGCTTGACACAAGACAAGGAAATATGATCATGGAGATGTTTCATTTTTTAACGAGGTTGACATAAGACAAGGAATTGTCCTCATATCCTTGGATTCATTTTTTAACGAGGTTGACGCAAGATAAGGAACTATCATCATATCCTTGGTTTCATTTTTTAATGAGGTTGACAAAAGACAAGGAACTATCCTCATATTCCTTGATTCATTTTTTAATGAGGTTGACACAAGACAAGGAACTCTCCTCATATACTTGGTTTCATTTTTTAACGAGGTTGACACAAGACAAAGAACTATCCTCATATTCCTTGTTTCATTTTTTAATGAGGTTGACACAAGACAATGAACTATTCTCATATTCCTTGTTTCATTTTTTAATGAGCTTGACACAAGACAAGGAACTATGCTCATGATTCCTTGTTTCATTTTTTAACGAGGTTGACACAAGACAAAGAACTATCCTCATATTCCTCAATCATGACTCATAAGAGGTTCTCTTTAGATGGGAGAAAAATGCTTTAGAAGGGCTCATTAGAGAAATCTGGTTCCAATGCTCCCAATACATAATGTACAACATCACTTAATTGATCGTCAGTTGATGTAGGCATGGAATGGGTTGCCACATATTTAACCCGTGGCAGGGATGATACCATTGGTACAAAAGGACCATTTAGGGAAGATGGTTGATCGGAAGCCATATTTGGACTAGGAAATGAAAGCTGGTCAACAATGACGATTTTTCCTTCATGCGGGAAACAAATCACTCAAAGAGTGTTGAAACAATAGCTCCCATGTCATAACCATAGTCGCTCCCAAGAAATAAATTGTAATATAAAGGACCTGGGACTACCATCACATTCAGATAATAATTTTACCTCCCAAAGTAATAGGCAACAGAGGAAGGATCCCTAATAGCTGACTGGTTCCTCTGTTAAAAGCCAACAGATTCTGGGTAACAGGCATAGGTGGAGGCAAACCTTGTGCTTGCCAAGCAGTAGAGGAAAGGATACTCACAGATGCACCTTCATCTATAGTGCTAGATACAATCATATTACAAACCTATATTATGATTTGGAAAATCACATAAGAAGGAAGACGGGATCCTGATAGTCGATCCCAATTAAAGGAAGTGATGGGACTACTTGGAGGGGGTACCATAAAAATGGGAGAATTATCCCCTTGAGTTATGAGAACAGGAGGATTTTCCTCATGCCTTGATGGAACAGGAGGGTTGCCTCCAAGCTCACCAGAATTTGAAGAAACTAAAAGAACCTAAGTAGTGTCATACTCACTCTCTACAGGAAAGGTACGATTAACTGAAGGTGAAATCAGGTTAATTGTTACCTTTACCTGCGATGGGTGAGGTGTAGAATCATTGGATTCACATTCAGAGAGAGTGGGTTTGACCGACGGTTGATTTGGTTCAACCACTTTATCAACTAGTGAAGGAAAGGATAGTCTCCTGTAACCAAATGGAAGTCGCTACGGAGAAGCGGGATTGTTATCCAACACTTTTTTGGCTTCATCCAGATATGGACAAAGGTGAATGGGGTGGTTCCCTTCACATAACTTACAGGGAAACTTAACTTTACCATTATTTCCATGAACTTTACTACCACGAGTTGATGGTGTGTCACCAGCATGATCTCCAGAAGTTGATGACACAGGATGATGTGAACGGGAAGACCATTCTTTGAAGATTTGACGAATATCAGGACAATTTCGAAGAAGATGGTCTCTCGCACAAAATCTGCATGGATATCGAATTTTTTAATGCTTGAAGGACAATTTCTCATAAAATGTTGCACTCAAAGCAATGGTTGCTTGGTTGCCTCTCTACTGAATTTGCTTGTTCTTCTTCTTCTTAGCCACCTGGGTACTAGTACCAATACTTTCACCAGGCAAAGAGGAAGAAGAGGAGGAAGAAACAACCAAGGAAAAAGGCAAAGGGTCAACTTTAGGATCAACTTTAGGCAACATGCATGTATTTCTTTGTGATTTCCTTAATGTAAATATGAACAAAAAGGAAACTAATGCACATATAATCAATCGATCTTTAACAAAAACAAAGACTTTACAATAGTTCTGTTTCGAAGGAAAATAAGACTTTTACAACAATTTCTTTCGAGCAAAGATTAACTGAATATAATCTAACTTTGACTATGATCGATATTGACAAAGAAAACATTTAAGAAACGCTAATCAACCAAGTCAAAGTAGGGCTAGCAAAGGAGATAGAAACTTACTTTTTGAGATATGACATTCATTAATCAATCAACAAGGAATCAAACAAATGAAATTTGGCAAAAATTCAATCCAAAGGTGGGAAACTGACCCTAGGAGGATCAACGCAGCCTTGAATGGGAGACAATGCACTTTAAAGCACTTTCCCTAAGCCAAGGGTGCTTTGCAGTGCATTGTGTCCCTCACAAGCCTACACTGGTGAGTAAGCCATTTCAAGAGGTAGTTTGACATAGTTTTGACCAAAATTTAATGCAAAAGAGCTAAAATACAATCAGTGAACACAAATAGGATCTGCAAGAGTGTCTTAGGAGGTGGATAAGCTACTAGGAAGGATGATCTTCCCCAGTAGATTCACCAAATTCTTTTGGATAATTCAGTTCTACAGACAAATACTAATTCCCTAGATAAGTAGCCATATCTAGAACAATAGTTTAAAGCACTTTAGCCTTTTCCTATAAGAAATAGAAAAGACAAAGAAGATGAGAAGACCTACTTGTAGTTCCACTTTCCCCTTGTCTCCTTTGTATCGATCCTGTCGGTCCTTCCTATACTTAACACACTTGAGAAGTACTTGTAAACATCAATGGAAGACAAAGAACCGATGAAAGAAAAAGATCTATTGAATACAAGTAAATGGAATCAGATACATTCACACATATAAGAATCATATAACAAGTTAAGTATATGGGAAAAATGTTCAAATACTTTATTGAATAAAAGAAGGAATTACAACAATCAATTTTGATTCGAAGTCACTCCTCCAGCTTGGATCACATCCACATCACATCAAAAGCATGAGAAACTTGTAGCATAACAATACTTGTCTCAAAATCAATTCTCGTAGCAACATTATGTCCTTACAATTCAACATAGTCCAGCCACTGATGAATTAGATCAGTGTTTAATTTATGGGAGGATGAAGGAGGTTATGTGATAAATGGGGGTATTGAATGGCCTTCCATACTTAGAATTAGTTCCATGGAGGAAGGAATGAGAGGATAGGATGCATCTTAACTCATTCCTAATCCATCTTCTATCTCATAGGAGCTGATAAGTGAGGGAAACTTCTAGATGACTCCACAAGATAAGAATATTCCCCAAACCCTATGTGAATTTCATTCAATCTCGCCTAGCACAGGTGAAAGAGGGCCTAAGCGCTCTGCAGAGCACCCTCACATGGACTCAACTGCTCTGCAGTGCACCCCTACATGGGCCTACCTGCACTGGCCCCTTTAGAGGTCATTTCAGGATGTCTTCAAGTCAGGAAACTGTCTCGAAAGGAGGCATTCAAAAGGGTGACTTGTTCAGGGCATGTAGCAACTAAAATTAGGGTTTGATTAGCCCTAAAACACTGATCTGGATGGTAGGAGTGATGTGCCCAAATTGATCTCTAACAGAAGGATAAAGGAACTAAAAAGAAGCATATATACATTCCTTTTATATAAGGAAGAGCAAAATGAAAGTTATTTGTGACACATATTAGACCTAAGTGGTCATAAATGAAGTCGATCAATTGCTTCCAAGTGTTTTCAGATATACATGTTAGTTGTCTATGCAACAACAAGCATGACATCTAGTACAATGACACAATATGAATTTCAGTTTGAGTGTTGTCATCAACATGGGATGCATGCAAATCACCACTGAAACATACAATCAATGACCTTTTACACTCTCTCGACTTCTCATTCCTTTGCTACTCAAAAACATTTATGTTGAAGGTAAAATGGGAGGGCCAACTAAATGCAAAAAATTTCATCGATTATGGATGAAAAGAATCACAATAGCAATGGACAACAAAGTGCATTTACATGGATGGAAGAGTAGTAGATGTCTCTGCTCATAGTCTACGTCTACTTTCTTATACCAGACAAGGGTATTTGCAAAATGCAGAAGTCTTACTTTAGAATATTATGAAGAATGGAGGCAAACCAAATGCCATTATAGGGAAAGACTTGCTGAGGCCTATATATAGAGTGAACAAGTTCATAAGGCTATGGAGGCAATGACAAGATCTCTACAATTGGAAAAAATCATTTGCAACCAGGTGATGTTAAAAGTGGAGAGGAATTTTTGAAGACTGTGTGACTGGTTAAATTTGTAATTCAAGAGATCAAGAGTTATCTTGGAGTAGACGAAGATAGCTAGATTGAGTGGTGTTGCAGGTTCAGGCAGATGTGTGGATTTTATTTCAGATGCCATCTTACTTTTGAGAGGTACTAGATGACGAATATACTCCTAATGACAATATTTTATCCTGGATTGTCTGTGTCACCAACTTGGAGTTACATATTGTGTCCATGCAATATGTACGTAGGAAGCAAATACAAATTTAGCATGATTTACAAATCTGCAGTCAAAGCTTCACGAATTGGTTCTCGACATTTTTAACCCTTGGAAGAAGATGGGCTCTGAAGAATGTTGTGCTCTTCTTTGGAGAGAGAACAGATTTAGACATGCTCTTTGTTCTGTATCTTTTTTTTATTTTATTCCAGATAGCGTGAATTACCATTTTAAGATTTTAATCCAGTAGGGTGAATTGAAACAAATCAATAGAAAGGAGAATCGAAATAGAGCAATAGAAAGATATGCAATGAAAGAGACAGAAAGTACCTCTTGTTTTCAGAAAGCAAGAAAGGTAGTAGTCTAGCGTGTTAGCTCCTCATTAATGGCGGTGTAAAAGGTCAACGCTCCCCATGTGTTTCGTGGCATGTGCTTAAATCTAGCGATGTGTTTGTTTACTAACACCTGCTAGTTTTGGTGTAACAACAATCTAACTCCAACAAGTGGTATCAGAGCCAGAGGTCTTGAGTTCGAAACACACTGGGCTCATGTTGGGGGGAGATTGTTGGCTCCCCGTTAATGGCGATGTAGAAGGTCAATGCTCCCTATGAGTTTCGTGGCATGTGCTTAAATCTAGCGATGTGTCTGTTTACTAACACCTACGAGTTTTGGTGTAATGCCAATCGTGACTCCAACATAGTGGATGTAGTGAAACTTGAACTCAAACACTACAGGTCTTCTTCCTATCAACTGACTGGGTCATAAACTATTTGCATGCTACAGCGGATTACATTATAAGAGTTTCTTTCTCTCCATGATGTGATGGCGTGTGATAAGACTTTGCTTAGACCTTCTTTGCCTCCATGATGGTGTGATAGCTCCATGTTGGTGTGATATGTGATAGAGACACATAGCTCCATGCTTGTTAAATGTCAGTAGGAGCCCTCCATGCTAGGATGACATACTTTTTCCAAACAACATTCACTTCACAGAATGTTTGTCAAGATACAAGGTGCACAAAGTGCAAATGACATTAATTCCAGGTGATGGTCATCGATATGAAGCTGCAGGGAATGCTCGTTTTCAAGCTGCAGGTGTAACATATTCACTACGGTCGACCTACTTAGCCACTCTATAGGAGAAATAATGATGCAAAAACGTAGTTTCACAATTCTACAACAGAAAAGATTCATGAATAAAGGTAGATGTGCACCACAATATCTCTTTTTTTTTCTCAATTGATCCACCATTCTCAAATATTAAATGAATGCAAAAGCTAATGGGACCATATATAGCCATATCTATCATAATGAGAACCGTTGGCATGTCATATTTTACAATAGGTAAGACCATAAACGCTCAACGAATTTTATAGCTACATCACGTGTCCTTTTTAAATTTTTGACAATTCTGCAGGAGAAATAAATGGGGCAGAAATGTAGTTTGATAGTTTGCCTTGTCATTCTTCAAGAGAATAAATGGTACAGAAACATAGTTTGATAGTTTGACAGATGGCAAGATGAAGGGCACACACATGTCACAATTCTATTGGCTAGAAGGGAGAAATCTAAGAATTTTGATTTGTTGGGTGAACAATGTTTGCCCACCCAAAACCAACAAAAAAATGCCTATCAACATAATTAATTTTGCAATAAACACTGACCTCTAATAAATTAATAATTTATATTTGATAACTATATAACCATTTACCAATTTACTTTTATAATTATATATTTTTGTTTTTAATAATTTTATGACTCTCTCAAAATATTATCTTATCAATATATTTTATTTAATAATTAATTTTTTTATTCCAATAATTTTATCTTACTTTTTCTCATAAAATACTATCTTCCTTAATATATTACTTCATTCCCTGACCGTATGTTCGAACACGACCTATAATTTAAACCATTCTTAAAATTTTAACTCGCATAAAAACCACCACGCTCATCGATTTAAAACAAGAATATTTGATAACAACATGTACCACATTTTTTTTCCAAAGACAATTTGAATCAAATCTTGAATCAAATTCTTCTTTGATGAAATCAAATCGAGATTCCAAAGCATCTGCCCCCACATTCCAATATTTCTCCATGGCAAAGTGATCGGAAATACCCGTTCCTCACAGTTGGACACGTTACCATGAAGGTAGTGATAGGAAATAATCGTCGCTCATTGTTTGACACGTTGTCATGCAAATAAGTTGATGTGGATGAAACATAAAGACCTTACCATCCTCTGAGGATGCAGAGTATTTTCTCCATGTTTCATTTTTACTTCGTTCTCTGTCATTGTCTCATGAAGCACTGCTGATCCCCTGCTGGTAATTTGCAGGCGGACTGTTCGCCACTCGAGGCTGATGTATGTCTTTGGGCTCTATAACACTGGAGACTGAGACTGATGTATGTGTTTGGGCTCTGTAATTTTGGTGGTAGCAGATTCACATCAGCCTCTAAAAAAAATTGAAAACAAACCTTTCAATGTAAAAATTTAAAAAAAATTCGCTATAAAATGATAAATAATAACCCAATGCCCTCCCTAAATGTCATTTGAAAATGACATAATAATTAGTTAGCAACTTGTTTTTTAACCTATTTTAGCTATGTTTCAATAAATTATAACAAAATTTTATGACATAGCTTAACTCTCCTTATATTTGATAAGGTAGAAGTTTGAAATGGGATGATATGAAGCATTCAAAATTTTAAGCAGAATTAAAATAAATTTAATTTCAACAAATTTAACTTGAACGAAGTTTAGTAAATTTGAAAAAAAATATTTAAGTTTAATGAAAAAAATATTTAATTTAATATAATATCATTAATTTACAATATTTAATTAATAATATATTTTCTATTTTAAATTTGTATTTAATACTAAATAAATAAATAAATTTAAAATATATATATATATATATATATATATATATTTATATATATATATATATATATATATAATATACTCAATCATTTATCACGTATAATTTGAATAGTATATCTTAAAATTGTGGGGTTTTTGTTATGATAGATGGTTTATATTATGATTGAATTTTCAATGAACGCTCCCCTCATTAGGGGGAGACATCTAAAAGCACAATTAAATTTATATATTTTTAATTAAAAAAATTACAAAATTAAAAATTTTTTATTATTGTTTGTAATGATAGTGACTAAATTATTTTAATTATTTTAAGATTAGGTTTGATATTTAAATATAAATAAATTCAAAAAATTATGAAATTATGTCATATATGTATTTTTTTGTTAGGTTGGTTTCTTGTAAACATGACTTGACATGGGATTGATTTCAACCACTCCCACTATAATCATCTAGGTGGGTCCTAGCTAACACAAGACCATAGGTTAAAGTCTTGCAGATTTGAACATGGAATCTTCTATTAACATTTAATTTACATTTTCACGAACATAGCTAAGTGGGCTCCAAAAAAAACACATTTTTTTCCACTAAAAAAATCCATAATTTTTCATTAACAATAGAAAAATTACATATTGTAGATGTTGTTGCATATGCTATAGCCTCAGTCACCACGGACTAATTCAAAAAGACATAAAAACTATAAACTGGCCAGATACACCATGCAGGGTGATCTGCCATAATATCAGTTGTACAAGTCTGTTATAAACTTGTACAAAAGCCACGTAGGGTCCTATTCAAAATAAAAACTATTATATATGTCTATGTACATTTACAAAATTTTCATGATTTTCAGTAGTATATCAAAAAATAGATAGTAACTAAGGGCTTATGACCCTCTGGTAGTTCTAATCTATATATGGACGATGGAAATAGTGGTATTCGTTTGACCTCTGCTGCTCTTGTATCGTCCACTCTACTCTGGGTAATGCCCAGGGCTCCTTGAATAGTTGGTCAGCACTGTTGTTATGCTCCCCGAAACTTTTGCGGCCAAGGCAGCAGTGCGAGCCCTGGTCAGCAGCGGCGAGGTTGGTCTATGCACAACCTCCACTGACTTGTGAATAGGAGAAACTGTCGAGGGGGTAGGACCTGAAACAAGGGGGTGTGTAACAGCCGACGAATTAACCCTGTATGGAGCTGGAGTTGTCTTAGGGGTATCCTCTGATTTCCTGTTAAGTGGGCAATCTTTGAAGATATGCCCCACCTTGTGGCCACGTCAGCAGTAGAACGGAACCCCCTCGTAGTCCAAGATCTGGAGACTGATGTACTTCCCCCACTGAAGTGTTATCTTCTCCTCCAGACCCTGCGGGTGTCCAAGTGGACCAGAATGTGGGCAAGGGTTCAATTTTTCAATTCCAAAAAAGTACAGTCATGATCCAAATATGTGCCTAGAGCATTACCAATCCTGATAAAGACTTCCTCGCACCAGTATTGTAATGGAAGCCCTGGGAAGTGAACCCAAAGAGGTCCTGCCCCGATTTGTTCTCACTCAGGGTCAAGCAACGGATTGTACCACTTGAGAAGGACCGGAGCCATATCGATATGCCAGTACCTAGCAAGGACCAAATCAATGTAGTTTTCCTTTGCAAAGTGTAAAGAGAACCACCCCAAGGCAGGATATGAACCTTAGGTAGTTCCTTCAGCAAATTACCCCATATCTCCTTAACCCATCAAGTCAGTCTGTTGGCCGAGTACGCTCTGCCATGCACATGCCCAACAAGCACCGTACTAGACATATAAGTAGCCTCCTCTATTGCAGAGGTCTCGCCGAATCTAATGGTGATATCCTTTGTAGTAGCCTTTACGCACTTGGTCTTCCTCTTGCCCATGCAAGGAGTAGAAGGGTGGTCCACCAAAGGATTTGGGACGCCTTCTTGGGGAGAAAGTTTTGCAGATTTAACGTTCACCGCAGGGGTTTCAAAGCAACTCGATGGCAGATGAGCCGAGGAAGGAGGGTTTGCAGCTACAAAAACCAGAATGTCCACAGGGGGCACAGTGAAAAACGTCGAAATGGACAGATGAGGATCAAATTATGGCGATGGGGGAGTGTTCATGGTTAATATGTGCAGGGTACCTGGAGAGAGAGGAGGGACATCCAAAGCCAATGATTCAAGCGAGAGCAACTTGGAGAGAGGAGGCACAGAGCAATGCTCAGGCAATGAGACCACCGACGACGATAAGGGTGGTGCCGGTTCAGGAGAAGGAAGTGAGGTAGATACCGACGAGGAGAAATAGGGGTTTCCAAAGATGATGCAATCCAAAAAGGGCTTCTCGGAATAATCAACATCTTTAACCTCCATAATGTCCCCCATAATCCCAGCCAGTAATCGGCAACCGAAAGTGATGGGAAAGAAACAGAAACAACGGGCAGCAATAATTGGTCACAGTACAGGGCCCCAACAGTCTGCAATAAATTTCAGTAAAACCCTAGGGTTTTACCCTAATCCCGCACCTAAAATCCACTTGTACCATTTTAATAAATTAAATTTTTTATATTTGTTTAAAACAAAAATAGTTTTTAGCACCTAAGGCAGCACCTCAACTAGTGATGGTTTTGTAAATGAACTATTATGTGTGAGGAGGTTCATTGCTCAAATAACCTTGATTCGCTTGTGCATGTGGAAGCAACATACATATGCGGCTAGAGGTTATAGTGGTAGGGGTTGGAATTGACCTCATGTCACGGTAGTACGAGACTATTCCAGTTCTTGATTCCTCTAGATACAAATTAATAATAATAATAATAATAATAATAATTATATTATAAAAATAACAATAACAATAATTTTTACCCATAAGTTTTAGAGTAGTTGGTTTGCATGGGTTTAGACCTCACGGGAAGAGGTTGAGGATGGAAGCCACTTTGGGGGAATTAAACTTCCAAAGGGGCATACAAGCTTAACCTAGCCCTACACAATCTTGTTGGTAAGCATCTCTTTGTGGGTTGATCATTACTTCTTTCATCCAATAAATGATCTAGCTAAGGCTTAGGTTCAACCTAGCCACACACAAAAAAATAAACTAATTATAATCAACTCAAAAGTACTACTAATAACTTTAGGATTTGCATTTGAAATTTAAACATAAAAGAGTTTAGAGAAGTAATGAAAATATGTCATATCTATAATTTAATAAATATTGTATTTATTTTAAGAATAGTTTTTTGCCCATGTGGGGTAATTGGATTCTTTCATTAATCAGAAGAAGTTACATGTAGCTTGGATTCTAAAAATAACTAAAATTTTGGAGATTCTTGAGACTAGCAGGTTGCCTACCAATAAAAGAAAATTACAAACTGACTACAATAATCATTATTACATAGAAAACTCCTTGAATATTCAAGATTTCAAGGGGGGGAATGACTCTCACAGTGGCATGATTTTCCCTAAGTTGAATAATGTTTCACCATCTCCCTGGATCAGTTCTTTATCATTCTTGCGACCTTGTTCACTTCCTTCTTTGTCTTTCCTAGGGACCACCTTGAAATCTTTCATTTGAACTCTAAGAATGAACTATGAAGAAATCGAGCCCAGTTGTGTTTTTTTTTTTTGAATATAAGCATTGTATAAAATCTTAGCATAATGATATGGTATGTCCTTCATATATTTTCCATGCCATTCTTTTGTAATAGAAATCAATCGTGGACCATCCAAGTCGATATCTTATGGTAGGAATTTTGCTTCAGCTTCTTCCATAAGTGAGCTAACCATTTTTTGCGGTGGTGGATTTTGTTGGTGTTCTTCAAGAGACTTTAGTACTCACTCTCTACAATTTGATAAAGGGTTATGAGATTTTCCTTCTGTTGATTGCATCCTTCACTGAATATTTTCATGTTCTAAAGACTTGATTAGAGAGGAGAGTGATTCGAACCTATTTCCGAATCTCAGGATTTGGTCAGGATTTGAGGAACCATTAGGACTCAAATTTATTCTTCCTTCGAGGACATTTCCCAAATAATTGTTGATCCAGGTGGATATTGGTGGCCACCTGCCAAGTCCACATGGACCCCCACCATTCTCTTTCTCAGCATTTTCAGTTTCCTTAATTGTAGCACAACTTACTATTTTTAGCAGTTTTTCGGGTCCTGAACTTCCGGAGCCGTTTTGAGGCCCTAAACGACGTTTTTTGGGATCCCAGGGGCAACACGGGTCCATGGAACATGGACGTGTTGCCGTTCCAACAATGATAGTGCTCGAATAGATCTTTCTAATGAGCTATTGTACGCGTCAAACGGAGATCATATGCTAAAGTTACGACCCCGGGAAGTTGATGTAACCAACTTACCCCCAAACGGGGCCCACAGTTTGGCGTTTCATCTCCTAGGGTTAGGTTTTGGAATGTTAAGGGTTTTTCATTGTTTCTCAACAATAAATAGGCCTTCGAGCCTCATTGTAAGTCAGTTCAGAGGCATGTAGCCCACACATCTCTTTTCAGAGATAGCTACCATCGCCCTAGCTAGTTTATTTCCATTTCTGATTGTAAGCATATTTCAGTATTTTCCATTAATGAAATGAAGTATTATTTCCGCTGCATATTTGTGTATATGGTTATCTCTGTAATTGGTTGCGTTCCTATTTAAATCCGGATCAGTGGTATCAG
>APFE031452825.1:0-20347 GCA_000404065.3 Pinus taeda
GCCGCGTTGGCTCAGGCCGTGGACTGTTTCCCTCTTTGAGGGTTTTAACCACGTCAAAAATACTGGTGTATTGAACTGTGATCTATTTGTGAGCGGTGTCCTTTGGTGTTCTGTCTAAGGAACTTACCCTGTAAATTCCTACATCTACATGGTTGTACTTTCATGATTATTTTTGTTGATATTATGCTGGTTATTTATGTGTTTTATGACAACAACTATGTATGGCTTTCATCATGTTTTTACTTGAAATTGAACGATCAATGTATCTATGACCTAATGGATGGAATGGAAATTCATGTTTTGAGGCATCAATGGTTCTTAGTGATTCTTAGCTAAGTATGATACCCCTATACTCAGAACTATTATTTACACTTGTAGATGACATATTCGTGATATGTTTGACGAAATATCTGTCATGGCTAGTATGGATCCAATCAAAGTCTTGAAGTATTTGCTTTAGTACTATCATTTCCATGTTATTTTACTGATATGAAGAGATGGTTCAATTCTAGGTAGTGGCCTGGTTTTTGGGCCTGAAAAAGTGGCTCAAATCCTTGATTTGTTGGCATAGCATTGAAAAATTTATTCTTTGGTCGCGGGCAAGCAAACCTGTGACAATGACTTTGAGTTTCTGGTCGTTTTCATGCCTATAGCATGAGAGTGACTGAGGCTTAAGTTGTCAAAAAGTTCACTGGGACCCAAGGGAAAGTTGTCTAAAGTATAGGATTAGTTCCTGAGAGTCCTTGTAGTTGACATTGAATTCCTATATGGTGTGTTTCCATCAGCTCCAATTCCTTAACGTGACTTAGAAGGTCAATTCATATAATAGTGGCCTCTCGTCGAATGTTTACCCCAGCTAGCCAGTTGCTTGGGTAGATGTGGTAGGAGGGTGTTGCAGAGTGGTATCAGAGTGTGGTTGCACTCTCCTTGGGCTATGTGTTGATCATGATTTCATGTTGGTTGCATATGTGTTCCTTATGCATTTATTCCATGTGCTTGTTTGATTTGCATGGTGTTAATAATGGTTGTAGTGATGTCGCCATGTGAAGTTTGAAGGTGTTTCCATGGAGTATTTATTCATGTGTGTGGTTTATTATGCATTGGCATGCATGTCAGTATTCACATGTTATCAAATGCACGTGAGGTGGTTGTTGTTGTCATGCATGAGATCATGTTTTGGGTAGTTGATATGGTCATGCATTGATGACTAGACTCTAGCTAAAATGATGTGTATATGGTTTCATACTCATGTATTATATATCTATATGCATTTGTTATGCATGAATGGTCTTGGTTATAGTTGTTAGCGCTTGAATTTGCCTCAGGTTGAGGAAAGAAAAACTGGAGGCAACATCAAACCAAGCTCAGCCTCGTAGCTAGCCCTACGAGGACAGGAGAGGGCTCTCTCCGAGTCTATCTCGGCAAAAGGTTTTCAAAGGGGCTGAGATAACCTATAGTGAATGCTGATTTTAGGCTAGTAAAGAGATATGAATGAGGTTTTTAATAAATGATTGGGTTTTCTGGGCTGCATGGGGCAAAGAACAGCTTGAACAGGGAAATATAATCAAAAACACAGATTATCTCCTGAGGCAAGATAGGCAAGACATTTAACATCAATTTTGAAATATTGTGGAGTGGGTGAACTGTTTGAGAGGTTGACAAGGGCATAGAAGATGGATCCTTGTCAAACAGAAGAAAACATTAAATATGAACACTTCCTCAAGGCAGAGCAGTAAACTAGATTCTGCCTTTCTCACTTAAAAGTATTCAACATAAATGATTATGAAATGAAACAGTAAACATAACAAGGAATGTATGAGATAGAGAAGAAACATATGTCAAATGTCATACCATAGGAATCTCAGGAGTCAGAGCTGTATTTTTTCATTAAATCCCTGTCAAAAACTGTACAATGAAACTCTGTTCTCTCTTCCACCAGCTTTCAGAACTCAGAACCCTTTACACATAATTTTCATACAATAAATAGATTTCATCTGAGGGAAAACGAATTGATGAAAAATAGGGAGCTGGAAAACCAACCGAAGGAGAAAGAAAAAGAGTTGTCCCTCTGTGCTGGGGACAGAGCGGTGTTACACTTCATTTTTCTCTGGTGACCAATTAAAAATAAAAAAAAAATGTAACGTGGATCCCATGAAATCATGATTGAGGACAAAAATGGGCGAGCGTTCCTATCTTCCTGCCGTGGTAGATGTTCTGCGTTCTAATTTTGGCTTTTGGTCCTTTCACCTTCCGCTACCATTTGAATAAAACCGATGTTTTAATAAAAATGGTTTTCCACTAAAATTTTGCCTTTAATGAAGATCTTTTACTGGTGTTCTACTGCATTTAAATCTGAAGTATACGTGGGTCCTTTTTCTCTTTGAGTGAGTTCGGTAAGCACCTCGAATCTATGACCAACACCTTGACATCTGGTAGAGAAATCAAGTGTTTCTCTAACTGTCATTTCTGCGACGCGTAAGTCACGCTAGCTTATGTAAACAGATGTTTTGAGAGGAACAAACGCGTTCAGTCTATGCCCGTTGTAAGTGCTCTCTCTAGTCACCTATTCTATGCACATCACAACAATTTTTTGAGCTTCACACACATCTTCCTGGAGAACAACACACCTAATAGTCTCAATTAACACCCATATCAAGCGATTCAGACTCAATAAACTGAATGATTTTCAAAAGGAAGTAATTCTGCATCTAGGAGCCTGCACTGATTTTATGAAACCCAATCTAATATCATCTTGTTCCTATGCATTATCAAGAGTGTTTCCTTTCATCGGCCTGGTCGATACTGTTTTCATCTGTGCTCTCCCCTTCATAATGTGCTGAACCAATGTCAATCATATCAAAAGCTTCATCATCTATCTCCCATACGCCCAATGAGCTACTGCTTAGACCTGATTTATATGACATTCTAGTTTCCTAGTCAAGAAAAATGGGAGCCGCTAGAATATGTGGCACCATCTCAAAATTGTCATCTAAAACTTTAAGACAGAAAAAACTTCCATCGAGAACTTGTGCAGAAAAGTTGGCTATTTGCAATGTTTCTTCCAATGATGCTTTATTTGTTTGTAAACATTCTTCATTTCCATTAGGCAATATTAAGGAAGACGCATATTTTGTCCAAGCAATGCGAGATTCCATGAGTGCTGATGTAAGATGTTTCAACAGTTCCTCAATTACAAGTCTTGCAACTTCTTTGTAAATAATTGGCACTGGATCCTCTTCTGCTCCTCCAAGGACACATCGTAAATGGTTCTTCAGAGTGTTACGATGAGCAATGGCAATAGTTATTGCATCTAATCTCCTATAATACCAGTTCTTAGCTTCAAAGCCTAACATTCCACATGATTTTTTTTTAACACTTTCTTGTCAATGAACTTGTCCAAATGGAAGTTGCGGTGTAGGAATAAAGCGATCCCCTAAAGTTGGTTGAGTTTTGATAGTACCCTGCTCCACCGACACACTGATGAAAGGAATGGTGCTATTTGGTTGAGTGCCACTGCCCGCTCCACCAGTTTGCTGCCTTTTGCAACCTTGACTAATCCATGGGATTCATTAAGTTAGTATCGATGCTCTGTATATAGAATTAGAAATGAAGGTCACCTCAGTCATTTACCATGCGACGAAACAATGGTAATTTCCCCTCACATTGTCCGTGAGAAACCGGTAGCGACCTGATTTACCATAAAACCGGCTTGTAGCAGACAATTTGAGTCATTTCGGAGATTTGAGGAAGAAATGATGAAAAATTTCTTTGGAGGCTCTATGCGTCGCGCCCTTGTATATCTGCATTGTGTAAAAGCGCCCAGTGCGCCACGCCTGTTCAGTGCGTTGTGCCCCTCTGCCTATGCGCCGCGCAGGCAAACTCAAGCACATTTTTGCCTTTTAATGCCCAGCATGTCGTCCACTGCTCGAATCATCTTTGGTTTGAGATTCTCAAATTTATCACTTAAAACTTCCTTGTAATGTCGAATATCTGGAAAATCACTTTCTCTTGCTTCCTAGAACTACTTTGACTGAACTCCTCCCCCATACCAAATGAAGATTGTTGAGAAATGTCTAGTAGCGGCAGCCTCTTCTTGTCAAGAGGACTTAAGTTTCTCTCTTCAGATTTGAAAGGTAACCTACTTTGCAATGGCTTTATTACAACAGTTACAGATCAAAAACAGGTAGTCGATCTTGCCACTCCAATCTGCGTCATTCCAGATGACTGCAATTTCTTGCTGGTCTATTCTAGTCTTTTCCACCATTGACATAACCATCCCAGGAGCAATGTTTGAGTTTGATCCTACTGAGATATTTCCTCCTGAGCTTGCAAAAGGTAGGGAGTTTCTGACAACATCAGATGAGACCTCCTTTCCACCAGATGAAGGTGACATCCCCTGTGTGCTAACATATACCTTTGCTGACGTTAACGTATTAACTCCAGAATTATGTGACATGGTAGTGGCAAGGCTATTTAAATGTAAACCAATGGCAGAGGGAATATTAACTGATATACCATTATTTCGAACATTACTATCAGATTTATCCGTCGTAAGTTCAGTAATTTTGGACGAGAAAGAGGAGAACCATACGTTAGATGTAGACTGAGAAATTCTTCCAATGCCTGCACCTGTTTCTCTCGTTAACGGAACAATTTGCTTTACAGTTAGAAGTTGCACCTTTTTCACACGCGACTGATGATGAAGTATTTGTCTCTGAATCATGAGTTGAATTTAACAATGGATCAATTTCGGGCATTAGACTTGTAGACTTCCAGGAACTGTTACTCATGGTTTTCCTTTGAGCTTCCGAGGCCTCAAAATCTAGGCAGCGCCTGCGTATTCCACGTTGTGATTGATTGCCAGGCTTGCATCCAAAAGAGGTCTGCTGTTCCACTACGCATTTTTGTTCACTGTCCAACTTCTCATTGGGATCACCAGCTGAATTTGCGTCCAGGAAAGAGTCATACATCAGTTGTGGAGTACTATCACGATCGCTTTCTCTACAAGCCTTGTCAGAGTGATTCACTATGTCTTTTAATCCTTGCTGAAGGAAAGCACCTGAGCAATTTGCAGATGATGATGCCTTCTGCCACTCTTCAATTTCACATGTTGAGCCTTTGGATAGAATGAAGGCAAAACTACCTGTTTTTTGATCCACCAAATTTTCATCATGGTTGACACCTGTATGCGTCGCGCCAAGATTTCACACAGTCACGGCTTGAAAATTTGCAAGTTGTGCCATCTCTTCACTAAACCTCGACTTCAGTCGACCCTTTGAATGCCAAACTGGCATTGATACCCATAGAAACGTTTTCACAAAGACATGACTTTGATTTCTTCTGATTCGGCAAACCAAGTTGTATAATTTTGGCATTCTGGCATTTGAATGCAAACTCTGCTTCGTTTGATTTTGCTTTGTCTCTTTGTGCTGATGATGTTCTTTTTGTTTGTGCTTTTGCAGGGATAGGAGCAGCTAAAACTGCTACCATTGAAGAGTTGTACAACTTTGAAACACTTTGACAAATTACCTATTTATTACAAACACATATTTGATGATTTCTTCTTCAAAACAGGGTTTTGAAGAAGAATCAATCTCGCATTGATAACCATCTTGAGATAGAAACTCACTGAACCTTTTTCTAGCCTGTAGGAATCATTTGACAAGTTTGAAGACCAACTATAAAACCTTGACTCTGAAATGACTCTTTTCTGGACCACAGTAACATCAATGATTGCAGCGGGCTGACAAGACGGAGTCTAACAATAGTTATGCATGAAATGTAGGTCAAACATTCCTTGGGAAGTCATTGTATGCAAATTTAGGTCATCATGGTGCTATTGGTTGTTATGATGCTAATGTGTTGGTTGAGACAGAATAGGAGATGAAGATCATTAAAGTGAAGTTGCATCATTGGACCTTGAGGCAAGAGCATATCATCATACAGGTATTGTATGTTTGGCATGCAAGTATGTAAGTTAAGGATTTTCATATGCATTAGTTTTATATACATTAGGTTTATGTACATGTTTTTGATGTTAGGGTTACATACATGATAGATGATAGTTGATTAGTATAGTCACATGCACATGTGTCGGATAGTCATGAATGATAGTAACATGTGGTTGTATGCATTGCTATTTTTGTTTTATGTTAGATAACTTGATGATCATGTTATATGTTGTTGATAAGTATGCTGTAGGTTAACTTATTGTCATTATATGATAGTTGGCTTGATGATTAAGTCATATGTTGTTGATGAGCATGTTATATTTTAACTAATTGTTGTTATAAGTTAGTTAACATGAATATTACGTTTATAAAATTAATATCTTGATGTTATATGTATCATGCTAAATTAGATTGGACTATGCAGATGGTTATGGTTACGATATTCAGGTATGAGCTGGCATATTTTTGATGACTTTGAACATGTATCATTTTTCCTTTTGAGATAAACACAATGATCAGAGTGACATTTAGTATAACCTTGTTCACACATAAACTTGTCAAATTTTAGATACCACTGCCTTGGAGCCTGTTTTAAGCCATACAAGCTCTTCTTTAACCTGCACACTAATTTCTCCTTCCCTTTTACCTCATATCCTTGTGGTTGTTTGCATATATATCTCTTCCTCCAAATCCCCGTGGAGAAAGGTTGTCTTTACATCTAACTGTTCAAGATGCAAATCTTCAGCTGCTACTAGACTTAAAATAGTTTTGATTGAAGTCATTTTAACAACAAGAGAAACTATCTCATAAAAGTCTATACCCTTTTTCTGTGAAAGCCCCTTCTCACTCATGTTTCCAAGCCTATGATACCACAATGTCGTATCTTCTCATGTAGAGGTTACATCATTAACAAAATTAGAAATACCAATGCATAAATACAATGTACCAACCTTTTCTCCTTTTGTTATTACTAGGGCTCCTTTAGTGACCTTCCAGGTTTTATCTATAAAAGTTGTTACACAACCTTCACCTCCCAACTGCCCTCTTGAAATCATATTTTTCTTCAAATTTGGAACATGCATTACCTCCTTCAATAGCCATTTATTTCCATTCTATTGTTTTATGAAAACTGTACCTATTCCAATGATTTTACAGGGTTTATCATCACCCAATCGAACTTGTCCAAAATCTCCTTGAACATAATCATGAAAATATTTCCTATCAGGTGTGGCATGGAATGAGGCCCCTGAATCTACCACCTGGACATCAATAATATTTTCTAATGAAAGAATCAAAGCATCTTGCAACACATCACCTGTCACATTTGCTTCATGCTTGTTTTCTTGTTGTGTGTCTCCTTCTTTTCCCTTTCGAGACTTGTAGTCTTTATTCAGGCGTCCTTTCTTCCCGCATTTCCAGCACACTATCCCTGATATGGACTTGGATTTTCCTTTCCTTGACTTACTGCGATATCCTGCGCTCTTTCCTCTTTCCATTTTTCTTCCCCTAGTCTCTGTATTCAAAGCATTACCTGATGTCTCACCGGAGCTTTTCTGTCGCATTTCCTCTCTAAGGATTGCACCGACAACATTGTCAAACTTTAAAGTACTAGATCCAGAGACAGAGTTACTAATGACCATAACTAAACCATTCCAACTTTCTGGCAATGAGCATATAAATAACAGAGCCCTAACTTCATCATCAAAAGTTACCCCTATAGAACTTAACTGAATGGTAACTTTATTAAATTCATTTAAATGTTCAGCAATAGATCCACCTTCTAACATCTTCATGTTAAATAAACGCTTCATAAGAAATACCTTATTTGAGGCCAAGGGTTTTTCATATAGTTTGGCAAATTCCGACATTAAACCCTCCGTTGTTATTTCCTTTGAAATATTAAAGGCTACCGATGCCGCTAGGCACAACCATATTGTTCCAAGTGCCTTTCTGTCGAGAATATCCCATTTTGTGTTTGTCATACTTGTCGACTTCTTTGTCTTTCCGCTTAATGATAGGTACATATCTTTCTGATACATATAATCTTCCATCTACATCTTCCATAGCTGGTAGTTTTTGCCGTTAAATTTTTCTACCCTAAACCTACCATCTTCCACCATTTCTCCCACTCGAACCAAGAAACCTTCTCTCCTGTGAGAGTATCAGCCAAATAGATCTTTGGCTCTGATACTAGTTGTTAGAAAATTATATATTATAGAGCAATGGAAGACATAAAATATTGCATAAATATAAACATAGAAAACACATAAAACAAGAGAGACACAGATATACGTGGTTCACCCAATTTGGGCTATGTCCACAGAGAAACAACCAATCCTTCCTTTTATATTATTCAGCAAACTGAAGAGATACAACCTACAATAGATCCATTGTAATTCCCTCTCCTCTCTCGCTCAATATCCTCTCTCTTTCTTGCTCAGAATATAGATCTACATAGACGCAATACAATTCCCTCATATATAGCGAGGGGTTGTCTTCTAGGGAAAAAAACCCTAACTTAAACATAACTTCTACCGTCAGATCTCTACCTAATGAATGACCCAGATTGACTACGAAATTACAACATTTTACAAGGCAATTTTACATCTATTTTTAGCTTTGGGGGCATTGCCCCCGATCCCCCACTTGGGGGGTGGGGAGGCGCTCCTAAAGATTGTTGCCACCCCCCTTGGACCCCACTTGAAGCACACATATTACGGGTGGCTTTGCCGCCACATTATGAACTAGGGTCCAATGTGGCGATACCTAAGCTCCACACCCAACACATATATCTAGCCTATGCAGCGCATTTTTCTCCCTCCTCTTCAATCAATTGGGTTGACATTCCTTTTATTACGATACATGTTATGATCTTTTATCCCGTACATTTTCTACTGATGAGAGCATCATGGAGATCATGATGTCAGACGATGCACCGATGATCATCACCATCATTCCACCTTGCCATATTCCTTCGAGAATAATCTTAGTGAACATTATCGACCCAATATCATTGAGATATTTGTGAATTTTGTATCCATCCATGATGTCGATTCTAAGAATAATTTTTTGAATATTGAAGAGTTTATTCCTCTCGATATTTCGATCAAACCTAACATTATCAAGAATCTACATATCGTAGTGTCTTGCTCTCCCGATGAGATCAAGACCTATAAAACCCTATTCCATGAATTTAGAGACATTTCGACCTGGTCTTATGAAGAGATGCCAAGTATTGATTGAAACATCATTGTGCATGAAATAAAGACATATCCTGATGCTAAACTAGTTTGGCAATGCCTTCATCTGAGCCATCCCAAGAAAGTTTCCGCTAATAAAGCCAAAGTTGAAAAACTTCTATGCGCTAGTTTCATATACCTAGTACCTCTAACTGATTGGGTATCCAATATTGTTCCTGTCATGAAGAAACGTGGAAATATTTGTGTGTGTGTCGATTACCAAGACATTAATCATGTTTATCCAAAGGAAAATTATCCTACTCCATTTATCAACTAGATTGTTGATGATTGTGCTGGTTGTGAAATATTCTCCTTCATGGACGATTTTTTGGGCTACAACCAAATCAACTTTGTCCCAACCAACCAACGTAACACAACATTCATTTGTCCCTGGGGCACATTTGCATATAAAAAACTCCCTTTCAGATTGAAAAATGTTGGGGCGACATTTAAGAGGGAAATGAACTATGCCTTCCATAACATTAAACATATTGTATAGCCATGTTTGGATGATCTACTTGATCACTCAAAACATTGGGTTGATCACCCAATGCATCTCAGGGCCATCCTTATACATTGTAGACACTATAACATTTGACTCAATCTGCACAAGTGTGTGTTTTGTGTTAGCTCTAGTCAACTTCTCGGTTTCGTCGTATCAAAACATGGAATTTGTATTGATCCTTTGAAAGGCGATCCTAGATTTTCCTGCTCCTTCCTCCCTCATTTAGCTACAATTATTCCAAGGGAAGGCTAACTTTATATGAAGATTCACGCCCAACTCCACATAATTGACCAAAGGATTTACTCACATGTTAAAGAAAAGGTCTCCCTTCCATTGGGATGACACTTCCCAAAAGGTATTTGATGCCTTGAAAGATGTTCTGATTCAGGCATCATTGTTGTATCCCCCAGATTACTAACGCAAATATTTCTTGTACCTTGCCACTGTAATTACTACCATCACTATGGTATTGGTCCAGGGGGACGATGTATGGAATGAGCATCATATTTATTACTTGAGTCAGAACCTCAATGATATCGAGATCAAGTATACTCACGTCAAAAATTTAGCTTTGGCAGTTGTCTAAGCTGTCTAAAGGTTTCACCACTATATCCTACTCCACAAAACTATGGTTGTTTCTGATTGTAACCCCATGACATAGATTTTTTCATGCCAATTCCTAAGGGGAAAGTACTCCAAATGGATTGTTATCCTACAAGAGTTTGATTTGGAGTTCATCAAATCCAAGTAAAAGAAATCCTTAGTTTTTCTTGAGCTGATTTGTGACCTTCCCACTACTCAAACTCAAAATGCAGACAAGTCATTGTTCCCGATCTCGTCATCTGGCCCATGGTATGGAGACATTATTATAAATCTCTAGACCCATAGTTTTTGGTTTGATACATCTCGCTCTAACGAACTACATATCCAATATCAAGCCTCACTCATGAGGAGGTTGAGAAAGTCCTGAATGAATGCCATGCTCAGTGATGTGGTGGTCATATGTCTGGTTATGCCACCACACAGAAGATCTTGCATGCTGGTTTCTTTTGGTTTGCCATGTTTTGCGACTGCATCCTCATCGTCCAAAGGTGTCATACATGCTAGATACAGGGTCGTAAAACCCATGCTCTGCCCACTAATTTTCATCCTGTTATCGTTGTTGGTCCTTTTGAGAAATGTGGCATTGATTCCATGACATGTAACCCACACTTGGGCAGGGGGAATGGCTATATCATTGTAGCAGTAGACTACTTTACCAAGTGGATCGAGGCAATGACAACATACAATAACACCAATGAAACAATTGCCTTATTTTTCTTCAACCATGTCATTTCACAGTTTGGTGTTCCACAGGCTATAGTTATGGACCATGGAATTTTTTTTTGTAATCACATGATGTTTGAACTAACTACCAAGTTGGGCCTCTCCCATGAGAGCTCAACCCCTTATTACCCTCAGGAAAATGGGCAAGTTGAGGCATTCAATAAAGTTCTCAAAAGTATGCTTAAGCATATGATAGGGGTCCACAAATCAAATTGGAATCTAATCCTTTATGCAGCCTTGTGGGCATATTAAACCTTCATTAGGGCTACTACCAGGTTCGCACCATTCCAATTGGTTTATGGTCTAGAAGAAATCATTCCAATTGAATGTGAAATTCCATATCCCAAACTTGTTGTCGAAATCCTCCCTGCCACTTCCATGGAAGAGGAACATCTCTTACATTTAACGCACTTAGATGAATCCCTGCGTGATGCTATGATGAATAATGAATCCTATAAGAAACGTATCAAGGTGCAATATGACAAGAGTGTCAAGCCTCGTGTCTTCTTGGAAGGAGACCTTGACCTACTATATGATCAAGAGTCTAATAAATTAGGATTGGGGAAGTTTGAGCCAATGTGGCTAGGTCCATATATTTTTAAAAATGTTCTTTCTATAGGGGCCTATGAACTTGTTGATTTCGATGGAGTTCCACTAGCGCAACCTATAAATCAGTTGTACCTTAAGAAATGATATGATTGATTTTTTCCTACTATTTTTGTTAATATTGTTTATATTTTGTTTATAGATGTCAGCATCCCTTGAACCATATGTTGGTTATGCTGATGGTTCTAGTCGTAGTACTCAAAACATTTCTTCAGCAACATGGGCTATATATGCTCTAAATGACGAGTTAGTGAGTTTACAAGAGATTTGTATCAGTTACTCTACGAATAACATCGTTGAATATAGCGCAGTGATCAAGCTATTATCTGATGCTATTTCTCATGGTATCTGTTGTATAGTTATCAAACTCGACTCACAACTTGTAGTATTACAGTTGACTAATGTCTATTCATTTAGAAGTCCAACTATGTTTCATATATTGTTAAAGTTTTTCCTTTTGGAAAGACATTTTAATTTCATCCAATATCAACACCTTTCTAGAAATATAAATACATTGACAGATGCATTGGCTAATCATGTTTTAGATATACATTTGCAACACATGAAAATAAAATTCAATACACATCACATACATTGAAAGCGATAATAGGACCATAAGAAACACTCAAGATAGTTTTATATATATCAAAGTTTGGTTTTACAAAGAATTGTTCCTGAGACACATATGGCCACAAGACTTATCACGTCAAAAAATATACATGCAGTCAAAATATGGTTATAAGCTTCCTAGTAGACTAATCATAGTGCTTATGATAACATGCCACTATGTGACCCATCTTGCATAGTTGCTAGATGATACAACCAGGCACGCCAATAGTATAATGTTACAGTCTCATAGGAAGTTGGTCAACCCTAGTTTGAGCTATGTTGTGGTTCAACCCCTCCTTGTGACGCTCAACCTATCCAAGGGTCTTGACCACATTGAGATCCTATAGTACCTCTCTTCATGTTGCCTCAACCTGTTATTCCACTGGTGCCTGATGTGGGTCTCTTGCACGTTGGAGATAGGAGAAACACATAGGTTGAACGAGTCCAATATCTACATGTACAAATCAATAGTTTAGTCTCAGATACATTAAAAATCACAAAAAAATTGTAAAACTTAAAAAAAAATGATCAAAATATTTCTTGTTTTACCTATGGCACCACATCGCTCACCATCAGGAAGCACACGCTCTAGATCTACGCACAAATCCATCCCAGAATATGGATAATCTTCAATCATAATGAGATGCATGCATAGCCATCTGAAGAAGATTGGTGTGAAGCTCATCGAGGACAGACTTGGATGTCTGGACATGAGATCCACCCACCTCCTCATGTGTGGGAATCTCGGATCTATAGGCTCGAGTGAGATATGTTGTGGCCGAGCAATGGAATCCTCTCTAAGGAAAACAAGATCAATATCGAACAATATCCAAAGTTCTTCAACTATCCATCCTTCTCCTTGGACAGTTGTTATTTCATGTTTACCAGTACTCCCTCACTCCATTTGAATGTTGTCGACTCTATACACTCTAGAGAGTACTACATATATGACTTATTAGCTAAATGTAGAGTAGAATTGTTGGCCAATCTAGCAATGATGAATAGGATCATTCTCAAAGACAATTGGACCACATGTTTTATCTTGATTTTCCCATCCTTGGTTGGTTGGATCGAGGTCTACAGTTTGTACTAATTTAATCTTTGATCATCTTTCTACCCCTCCTCAAACCAAAAAATGTGATGGGGGAACCTCTACTTGATAAAATAGTCAAGAAATATATATCTTCCACCTGTATCCCGAGCATATGTGCTCCAAGTCTGAATTCTTGTGGCTGAACATCCCATGCTCGCACAAGATACTCTAACAACTCCATCTATTGCCTCATACGAGGAAGCCAGAAGAATTTCAGTAGCCCAGAATTCCTTAATATCTGGATAGTGGCTAGATCATTTGCTACATTCATATCTTATTTCTCATGTTCTCTTTCCTACCATATTAAAGCCATTTTGTTCTAGTAGAAACCCGCAACATCACAAGAAGGATCATGAGGACAAATATCATGCAAAAACTAGAGAAATTTTGAAAGAAACAAACAAAAACAAATTCAGAATTGTGGCCAGTGCACCCCCCTATGAGGAGACAGTGCATTGCAACACCCTCCTCAGTGCATTTCTTGCCTGCTCAGCACTCCTCTCAACTTTTTTCGGGTGCATTGGAACTAGGGAAAAAAATTAGAGCCTTAGGGCCCTAAAAAATTGAAAAAAATTGCATGAAATGACAAATGGAACCATGAAAGGAAAGAGGGAGGTAATAGCTCCTACCTGGAAGTGACGACACTCGAAATGGTCCATTGGATTGGTCGCAATCATCTACAGAGGATTGAGGGAAAGAAGCACTCAGAGGTCACTCACCAAGAGGTATAATGTGAGATGGTAAAAGCGAATTAATTTTTGTTTCTCTATGGTCATTTTCATAATTATTCTATTACTATTTTAATGTTTTGACCTATATATGATTCGATTTTATCATGAAACAAGTATTTTTAATCTTTTGGTGGTGTTCTGAGTAGGTTGACATTTGTTTAACAGATTTTATGGTTTTTCAAATGGTGCACAAAGTGTCAATGATTGATGCACTTCCATATGCAGTGAGTCCCACCTACTCACCGGGATGCCATGTGCCACACTGTGGGCCCCGTTTTTGCATATTTGTCAAATTTCAAACTGCAATAAGTTGGTCATACATACTCATATTTTAGTGTCCTCTGTGCCGCCAAACTCGTAACGACAAGCACTACAACTTGGTCTTGGTTTCGCTACATTTCGAAGACTTTGATTTTTTTTAGCCTTTCTAGATCCTCCTTGATCAGTAGTAGAGCCTATGGGAGATGTAATGGATGTTTCGTAAGCCTTGGTAATGCGACATAGAGGAGGCAAGCAACCTAGTTAAAAATTGAAGTCTTTGCAAAGAAGCGAAAGTTTCAAGAGAATGCGTAGTCAATATAAACGTCGAAGATACTTTGAAAATGTTAGAACTCGAGAGAAACAAAGTTAGAAGGTGCACTTGCTAAAGAGAAAAGCAAGCAGACTATGTCTTGGATGTGCCAGGTAGTTGGCAAGGGAACTGCATCCCAAAAGTCGATTAAGATTTTGTATTTGGATATCGATATGAATGGAAAATTGGACAAGAATGGGAGAGGAGCGGAGTGTTGTTGTAGCTAACTATAAAATTGTGACAATAATGAATAGGAGGTTGTGAATCGAAGCAACGTGTTAGCCATGTAAGGAGGAAAGTGTGTATAAATTTTGAGAGAAGCGAGAAAATCTCAGGTCGAGGTATGGATCATGCAAGATATATAAGCCAAGGGAGTGTTCACGTGGATGAGAAAGAATGAAGATGGAGTGGCATAGAGTGAAGGAGCTATCATGTGACATATGGACACCCTAAGGGTTTTGGTCTAACCTATGAAATCCTGATATAGGCAAGTGTATTTCCGTAGGAAGTTGTGAGATCTGATGTTCATACATACATGTTGCATGGGAGTAAGCATTGTTGTAAGGCCTTAAGAGTTTGCTCAAGCATACATGTATTGTAGTGGTGCATGGAGTCATCAGGTTGTGGAATGAACCACTTGGAAAGGTACCAGGGTGGGAGGTGTACTAGTATCTTGGCTTGAGGGGGGGTTTGATATGAGATCTAATGTGTGAGATGGTTGAAGAATGGGACCAGGACAATCTCCCTAAGTCAAGTTTAAGGGGGGAATTGTTAGGGTGGTTTAGGTAAACTATACTGGTTCAAGTTATCGATGGTTTTCGAGTTCTAGGTATATGACAACCCATGGTTTTTCCCATGATATTATCCTCCAATGTAGCGGACTTAGAGTCTGGGAAAAATAATATTAATTCGTCCTACTAGCTAGTGGGATCAAACAATGGTATCTTTAGACACTCTCACTTCACTTAGTGCTCAGTGATCCTAACAACATTGATTTATGACTACAAAATTAGGTTGTTAGGGTTAAATTTCATTTCCCATTGAGAATTGTTATGTGAGATTTGATTAATAAGAATCATTCTATAATAAAAGAGAGTATTTTATTTATGATACAATTATCTTTCAAGATTCAACATATTTGTATCCTTATAAAATTTTAGTAAAATCCAAGCCACATTAATCCATTTCTCCTATTAATTCTCATTATTTCAAATATTTTGACTTTTTTATGGGGCTTCATTTGGTAACTTAGATGAGTGTGAAGTTGGGAGAGATATAGTTCTAGATAAAAATAAGGCTTCCTCATTTAGAGGTGGACATGTCAAAGAATCAAATAACTAGATAACATCCATGTAACACATATATTTATGATTTTGGCATTTCAATATAATATTAGTAATTTTATGTTGTTGGTGTCATGATTGAAAGGAACATTTTCTTCTAGAAACATTCTATTGAGATCAATGATTCCTAAAGTAAAGGATCTTGAATATTGTTTTCAAAATATAAAAAATTATCATATTTGTAGGGAAAATAATGAAGGCAGATGAGAAGTCCAAAGAAACAATGTATGGCTTCAAGGGTAGCTAGTTTCTACATATGTTGTGGTTCTAATTGCTTACAAAATTCAAACAAGTATTAATTTGGGTTGAGTATCTATTATATTCTCAACTTCCATGAAGAGTGATAGTGGGTGGATGGTGTTGTAAGTATAAGTTAACACTAAAAATAATACAAACATTTTTCAAGTTTAATACTAATGAGTTTCTATAGTAGTTACACTTGGGTTTGGTGGTTTTTAAGTCTCAAAAATAATAAAATCATTTGATGAGGAAATTGGTCATTCCGAAAAGGAAAAATCACATGATGAGTTATAATCCCACAACATAACCAACTTATTATCAAAATCATTTTTTAAATTGATGACACTAAACACAATGGGTAATTAAAGAGTAAAGATAGAACCCTTTCTTGTGTCTCAAAGGACACAATCCCAAAATTTTAATTATTTCCCCAAGTGCATGTAGCCCAACATTTGCTATTGAAAACTTGTGTCAATTTTAAATGAAGTGAGGAAGTTAAGAGGGACTCTTTTACCCATGATTAGAGCAAACCAACTCAAAATTCTAATCATCACACATATCCATACCAAAAAGAAAATTACTCTTAGAAGTTTGCACAAACATAAGCTGCAAATTTTCCTGGAAAACAATGGAAATTTCTATATGATTTTTATAAAATCCTATTTTTTTTGAAAATAGTGGTTACAATGTCAAGCTTCAAGGTTTTTTTTAATCAAGATTCAATCACTCCTATTGCCACATTTTTTAAAGAAAAACAATAACTAGATTCCAAGAAGTTTTAGCTCTTTGACCAACTTTATTACCGCAGTAAACAACTTCTTACACAAATAAAAAGTAACTTTTTAATCTTTTTAAACTCAAATATAAATAATTGACAACATATTACCTAATATATTTGAGATTTCAGAGATTTGAAAATTAAATAATTTTTACACTTATAAAATGTTTGTTTATTAAAATATAAAATAAAAATAAAATAATTTAAATTAAAAATATTTATGTATATAATAAAATACTTTATTTTTTACAATGTTGTAAAGTTATGGTGTGAAAATGAAAACAAAAATGACGGTATAAGGAGGAATGGTTTTGCAGCATATTCTAAGAATGTAAGAAAACAAGTTCATTGCTCAAGATTCAGAGGCATATGGCAAGAGTGAAACTATGCGGACCACCAGTGAAGATTATTCCAAGTAACTTTTGTTTTTCTTGAATAACCATGATGAGTCAGCCTACTTTTGCCAATAACCACCATACTCAATACTTTTTGACAACTAAATTATTATAGAATAAATTTTCACTACTCATTTAACAACTAAATTAATTAAAATACCCGAAAAGAAATCTAAGGCATTATGGGTGACCGAAGGAATGAAAGGCTAAAAAATATATATATCAAAAAGTGAACTATGTTGACAAAAAAACATTTGGCGGGTGGGCCCCACATATTCCACCGTTTTTCCAAGTGCTCACATTTTTGTCGGTTTTTTGTCGACGCCGTAGAGCATCTCGTTCTTTACGTGTGCGACGTCGTAAATTAATCGTCGGGCTGTGAAGGGCCTACCAGATGTACATTTTCTTAATTACTTGGAAGGTGTCCAGTGAACCTCACCCACAGACACAGCCACTGAAAACGTGTTCAGACATGACCTTTGAAAGAGCGCCCAAACGCGTGGAAACATGAGCGTCGAAATAGCGCGCGATTTATTCTATCGACCCATGGAAAACGCGTGGAAACATGACCGATGGAAAACGCGCTCGGTTTATTTTATTGATCGGTGGGATTATAGATCGCAGTAGTCTATAACGCGACTTTTTGAAAGCCTTTCCGGCGGATTTTTCTGGTCAAAATCCGGCAGCAATTTATTGGAATCCCAAGTTTAATAGCTAGTTTCTGCACAATCAATGGCTCCCAGGGGTTTTTCAGGGCGCTGAATCCAAATATGCAGTTAAAAAACCATTTTAACTGCTAAAAATCAAGATTTAACCTGATTTCTTCCGCCGGATTCCGTCACCGGAATCTCCAAAAATTCGCATTATAGACAACTCCGTTTTTAATTAGTTAAATAACATATTTTATATATTAGATTAATAGACTACGATCTTAAATCTAAAGATTTTAGAATATTTTTGGGATATTTAATTTTGGTTATTTTTAAATCATGGATGACTATTTTTATTTTTATGAAATAAATGTAGAAAACTTGTATCAAAAGCAACTTATTGATCTCAATAGTTTTTAATTAGTTAAATTACCTATTTTATATATTAAATTAATGACTACGATCTCAAATCTAAAAATTTTAGATTTTTTTTTGGATTTTATTTAATTTTAATTGTTTTTAAATTATGGATGACTTTATTTAGTTTTATGAAATAAATATAGAAAACTTGCGCTAAAAGCAACTTATTGTTCTCAAAAGCCATAGCTTTTTTTTTAAATATAAATTTTGAAATTTTTTTAAGCATATTTTTAGATTTAATTGGTTTAGAATTTAATAACATTGGTTAGGATGGCAAGTTGAGTTATAAATTTTACATAAATGCCTTCTGAGATTTTGAAAATGTTGAATTTATATAAACAATTAAAAAATCGATTGTAAACGATAACGATAGCTATTCTTTATTGTTATTTTCTTTAGCATAACCGTGACCTAAAATAAAAGGTGTTAAAAAACAAGTGACGGTCAAAGCTGCCTGCAAAATAAATTTTAAATTCCAGGTCTGGTGGGGTCATGCACTTCGAGAAAATCTTTCCGGGATACTATATGCGCGTGGACCTGCTCAAATCACGTGGTAGGGCCATGCACTCACGTATAATCTCAGTCATCGTATTCGGCATATGCGCGTTGACCAGCTCAACTCACGTGGTGGGGCCCATACGCTCAGAGATACTCTTTTCGTGATGGTATATGCGTGTGGATCCGATACTGCACGTGGTTGGGCCCACGCAGACGTGGATCCGGTTTAGTATATGCGCGTGGACCTGCTAAAATGACGTGGTAAGGCCATGCACTCAGAGATAATCTCACTCATCGTATTTGGTATATGCGCGTGGACCCGCTCAACTCACGTGGTGGGGCCATACCCTCAGAGATCATCGTTTTGTGATGGTATATTCGCGTGGATCCGCTACTGCATGTGGTTCGGCCCACGCATATTAAAAAATAGTTGTCACGTAGTGTAATCCAGTTTAAATTATGAAAATTCGGGTAGGATTTTGATAAAATTGATTTTTTTTAAATCTTGAAATTTTCAAAGGGGTGACTCTCATTTTTATGATAACAAATCCATTTTTATTAGTAAAAACCATCTATGAATTCAAGTTATTTTTGGTTGATCGTGCAAATTTGCGGGCTCAGGCTTTTATTATCCCTGCCCAAGCTCTGGTATAAAGTATTGGGTAAATTATTGACTCTCCCATCAGTGACTCTTTGATCAAAAATTGAAAAATTTTGTTTGAAGTTAATTTTATAATTTTTTTTTGAGTTTTCCAGCCATCTATTGGTTAGACTTTTATTTTTCAATGATTTCACAGTATTGGTATGACAGAGTTGACACCGGTATTAACCATTTGCACCGCCATATAGAAATCATAATTGAAAAATAGTTGTTTCTGCGATTCATTGCGATGTGACCTGTATTCAGAAATGTTTTCAGACTTCTTCTTTCTGTAGCGTAGGGTCGGAGATGGGGAAAGAAAGGAAGAAAGAAATTATTTTAATGTCCACGAGGCTAAAGATAGCCTAAGGAACATATTGCTTCTTCATGTGTGTGATGTATTCGGCCTTTTTTCTGTGAAGCTTCAAAATAAAGGCACCCAACTTCTCAACAAACCCCTCGCTAAATATATTATCCCAAGAGCTAGCTGCCAACATATCTACCTAACTTTCCATGTTGTCTTTGAAAGCCTCACATTCTAAAATGAAATGTTTTTCTGTTTCCACTTTTCCGGAAGAATAAAAAATGCATACTCTTTCATCCCACACTTCTTTTGGCATTTTCCAGTGCCTTGTTTCACAACGGAGTTGATGAGAATTAGTCTTTAACTGAGCAATAAGAATTTTGGCTCTCCAAAAGATATTGGCCTCTATGTATGCTTTTGGTTGATGACTATGAGTGGGATTAAACAC
>APFE031452835.1:0-60358 GCA_000404065.3 Pinus taeda
GAGTTGTTTAGATCTAGTTGATTCCTAGAGTGGTGAGTGGTTGAGATATTCTCTCAACCAATTGATCGTGTGTCAAAGACAATTTCCCTATCTTGAGACAACACTTGATCTATACATGTAATATTATTTGATCAATGTAATTCAGTTTGAATTATTCAATTTTAAATTGGTATAATTTTTTTGGAAATATCGTTGGTGGGCTGATCGTGTGCTAGAGATGCATCACAACAATTGTCTAGTGCAGGAGACGAGTGAAACATTTGAGTACATATTTTTGATTGGAGGATTTCTAGACAAGACATTCTTTGGAGGATATCAAGCACAAGTGTTATGTCAAGACAATGCATAAAAAATGTTTGGTTAAGACAATGGCTTATTCCATTATTATATTTAGCAAAATTCATTGGTTGGTTTCACACTTGATTTTCTACAATCGTTGTAGGGTGAGGTTCATCATGCCTATCGATCACAATGCGATTTCTGATCTCCATACCTGGTCACAAAGCCATTAAAACTTGATAAATTCTCACCCGCTATCATAAACATGCCAGCGGAGGATCCAATAAGATAATGGGATCTATATGTGGTTGTCACAGGAATGTGAGTGTTATCGTGCTAGTATATATGCCTTAGAAGATTTAAAATTTTGATTCCGAGCCTATGCGTAGGCATTTAAAATCTAATTTTCTAGTAGTAAAAAATTTTGATTGGAGTGACCTTTGGAACCCACTGGAAAGATCAGATCAGTAGAGAGATCTGCTCAGATCGGTAGTGCTCTGTCCAGGTCAATTTATAGAGCACGAAGTTGTGTGAGGGTTTTTTGAGAGACACATGGGAGATTGGGGTCGCGGTAACATGGAATATTGGTGGTCTGGAACATTGAGCTCGAGTTAGCATGGAAGATTAGTATGTGGAGTGTAGCATATCACTATTGGAGCATAGTTTATCAGTGTTGCAGAGTGGATTGTAGCATATCACCATTGGAGGTGGTGTCAGGGAATTTTTTGTTTCGTAGAGTTGATCTATTTTGTGCATTTTTTCCTCATTGTAGCTGTCATATTTGGGCACCAGTATTACTGTTTGGTCTGTGCTGAACCGAAATGGAGCGAACATAATATCTATGAGAGTTGAATGCTAGTGCATGAGTCAAGGCTAGGCAACTGCATTGAATTTGTTGTTAGAGTTTCATCTTGCCATAACAGATAGATAGTGTTGAGCACTTTGGCAGTCTCCAAAAGTGGCTACGAGAAGACCATCTTGCAAGTGCATTGATAGAGGTGATTTGGTTCATTTTTAAGGTCACAGCCAAGCCAGACACCAAATTGGTGTATGAGACCCCCTTGTTTGTGGGACAAGGGACCCACCTCCGCGCAGCGATTTGACTGCTAAGTCTACCAAGGCATACATACTCTACCCCCCTCTGGTTTTGAACCTGTGACCTCTTAGGAGGAAACACATGCTCTTAACCATTAGGCCCATATATATGCGATAAATTAATAGGTATGGCAAGCCTATTGGAGCTATGAATACATGTGGACATGAGGGTAATAATTTTATTTTTGTCTTTGGAACCTTTAATGTATTGAAACTTATTTAGCCTAGCTAAATCAATATACATATAGTCATTTTGTTAGAATTCATTACTCTAATTGATGATAGGTAAAGTATGGATATCCAAGTCCAGTATGCCAAAATTAGAAATGAAAATGCCAAAGACTCAAAAGTATAAAGCCTAGAATGAATGAACACTATGATGGAATGTTTCAAGTGAGAGAGCAGTGGTTTGATCCAACATATCAATGGTGTGGTGTATTCGAGATGAGTGGAAAAAGATCTAAGCAATGAAGGATCAAAGTTGATTGCAGCACCGACAACACAGTAAAAGTTAGTTTGAGTCTATATAATAGACTCACAACCATGATAAAGTATGGTTCACACATTGTAATTATAGAAAATGCACACGTCATATATTGTTTTGGAATGGGTAGTTGTGGTTCATTCTCTTCTTAAAAATGGTTGAGATATAAAATTAATTCTGGTTAGAAAGCATGGGGTTGATAACCTCCTTATATTTTCTTAACTTCATTTTCCCCTTTAGATCCTTATCACTCCACAACTTATCCCTAAATTTGGAAGTAATGATGTTTTTAATATTATCCTTATTCCCCAAAATAACCTCCTACTTTGTCTCCCAATGATAGAACCAAGACTTGGCATCCTTATGGCACCCTCACTTTAGTCGAAGGTGGTTTTGACTAGAGATATAAGAAATTTTTGGGAGTCTCTCGGCTTCCATGTTTTACAAATTCTTCTTATACATCAAATACCTAAACATAGTTGTGCATTCAATTGGGGAAATGCTAGACTCAATTAAGAATATAGGGTATTGAGTATTACCTTTAATATTGAGGTTGCAAGTTATGAATTACTTCTGGATCATTTCAATAATTCTCCTTGAATATATAGATATATTGCAAGCCCACACCTCATATCCATATAAAACAACAGGGGCAATGAGAGTCTCAAAGAGGAACCTTTTTTTTACTCCAAACCTAATGATTAGTCGTCTTACAATTGTCTTCAAGTTCACAATAATATTTTCAAATACCTATAATCATTTTCTTAATGCTATAGTTCTAGTTGAGTTGATGGTGGATGTTAATACTTAAATATTTGTAAGAATAAACATTCTTGAAGTAATTATCATAGGCAATCATTTTGGATTTAATAATAATAACTTTAGTCTTATGAGTATTAACATTCATACCCATCTTCGAACAAAAATCATGTAGATTTATAAGCTGCTTATTGAGATTGTCGGGACTACTAGCAAGAAGAATGATATCATGAACATAAAGGAGAAGAGTAATGACTGTGCCAGCGATCTTGGGTCTGTCACACCCAACAACTTCTAAGAATTTCTCAAGCTTGTCAATGTAAATGCCAAAAAGGGTAGGGGATAGGGGACACCCTTTCTTAATGTCGATGTTGCATTAAATATCAATAGACCATCCCTTGGTGGTCTTAATCTTGGAAATAACATTATCGTATAATCTAATAATAGGTACCCTTAACTCCAGAGGAAACTTTATCTCACCGAGCCTTTGCCATAACTTCTCTCAAGGAACCATGCCAAAAGCTTTTCTAAAGTCAACAAAACAACAAAATCATTCATTCTTACTATTACAACAATCATCAAAAATGGTCCTAAGAGTGACAAGGTAGTCGATCATATAGTGATTCCTTCTAAAACCAGCTTGCCCAGTGACTCTTTTACCATGGATTTCAAGCTAAGTGAAATTCTTATTTTCTAGAATGGGCTCATAAAACTTGGATAAAATGTGGCTAATCATGATAGTCCTAGAGTTAGAGGGGACATTTTTATGCGAAATTTTAAATATGGGTACGATAAGGCTTTGCACCCACAACTTAGGGAAACCTTATTTAACTGCCAATTTGAGGAGATTGTGCGAGGTGAGGATGAACTTCCCAGTTTTTAGAATATCAGCTTGGTACCCTTCAATACCCCTAGCATTCATGATAGCGAGCTTCTTAATCCCATATTCCATGTCATCCAAAGAAAATGTATCTCTCTCTATATAAGTTCTTTTGATGTAGCTCATGGTGTTTAGGGAGTCATAGCAATTCCTCAGATAAACATCTAATTCCTTTAAGGGTGTCATATTATATTCTTTCAATTTATAGGCAAGAACGTTCCTCCAAAACTTTCTAGGATGAACTTTAGAGAGGCTGAGAAGATGATATTGCCTCTTGTTTTTATACTTCTTTTTTTTTCTTTTGATAATAAATTCGTACACCTTGATTTTTTCATCCTTAATAGTTTTTCTAGGAGCGTCTCTAATCGCTTTCCTAGAAGATTTACAATCATTGTCATACCATGGGTTGGAAATCCTATTATTCCTATTATAGGATACCTCTTTAGAGAAGTTATTAATAGTAGTTAAGAGGATAGTAGTAAATTTGTGGTATATTTGATCAATGTTGTCATTATATGTTAAGGAACTTAGCTCCCTCGTTAAAACTTTTAAGAAAAGATCCATTTTACTTTTGTCAAAACACACGTGTCCTGGAATCTCATCATTTTTTGCATTTTGATGGTGTACATATCAAGGTTAAGGGTTAAGGAGAGGTGTCCATGGTTAGAGTTAAGATCATGGTCATTTAAGAGGTCAAAATTAACAATACGGTGGAGTACCTGGGTATCAAATATCACATAGTCCATAACGCTGCTACCAGCCCCGTGAATACAAGTCATATGACTAGAGGAAGACCACCTATTGATCCCATTAGAAATAATTAGGTCTTGGGAAGTGCAAAGCTTAATTATCTCAATGCCAAAAGGGTTCTTGGTAATGTCTTGGGAATTTCTTTGGAATCTACTAGAGAGAACACAATCCTCATCAAGCCATGAGGGCTTAGGGTTAAAGGTATTACTTAATAGAGTGGCTTGATTATTGGTAGTACGAGCATTAAGTCCCCAAGCAAGATAATGTTTCCCTCATTCCTTAGGTTGTGAATATCACACTGTAAGTTAATGAAGAGACAACCCTTATTTCGATTGTTCCTATAGGAAGTAGAATTAAAGGGAGCAAAGTAGCAAGTTATAAGGAAAATTCTATTGGTATCTACCATTAATAAATATATAACAATGAAAATAATATTACAATAAAATACATTATTATATTAATTATTATTCTTTATATTAATTAATTATTAATTATTAAGATTATAATTATAATGTAATATTAATTGATGAATAATATAAATTAATAATATGCATAACAAATTAAATTTTTAAGTCGATTATAATAATTTTAATTAGACAAATCAAGTAAAAATTATATATTGTAAAATAAAATAAAAAAATATTGTAAGATATTATAATATTTTGAAAAATAATATTATTATGACTAGATAAATATGATTATTAAAATTTTATATAAAATTAATATACTACTATTATCAATTATTAATTATTAAATAATTATAATAATAATAGTAAGAAGAATATATTAGACATAATCATTTAAAAATATTATTGTTACATTAAATAGTTTATTATTAAAATTATTATTATAATTAATTATTTATTTATTAAAAATTAAATAATATGATTTAATTAATATTAAGAAAATTAAATATTAAAATAAAAATTATATATAATAAATAATATATTTAATAATTTTTTTTTTTTTTTTTTTTTTTTTTTTTTTTTCTGAATTAAATAATAATAGTAACAACAATATTTCAATGTAGGTTTTTGTGATTTATAATTTATATGAACTATTTTCTAACAAAATCGTATTTGGATTATAAAGTCGATGTGTTCACATTTAGATTATAATTACAAAGTCGATGCGTTTGGAACCACTTATTATAGTTTGTCATCAGAGCATAAATGGATCATTGAAACATAGAACCAATAAATAGTAGAGATGCAATAGATTCATCCCAAGAGTCAATTTTTTATTTGATTATGAATGTTACCAAAAATATAATAAAGTCAAAAATTAGAATATAAAATAATGAAAAGGACTTAAAGATAGGAAACGATATTGAAGAATAAAAAAAATTAGAAAATATATGTTGACTATCACTAAGAAAAAAATGAACTAGAACTAACTCTTGTGAGCTTCATAGTGAGACAGGGGCAGTGGTTTACTCCCAAGACTCCCTAGGATGATAGGATTTGTTAGATTTGTCATTCTAAGAAGGTGGAAGATGAAAATCACTTCCTTTTAGATTGTCTCACTCTTGCCCCCATCCTCTCTCAAGTCCCTATAATCAGCTAAACCTCCAATCTTCTTGACTTATTAAGCCAGCCCAACTATAACAATCTTAGAATGCTTCCTTCCATGCTCTTTGATCACATAAACAAGATTTCGAAGAATGACAATTAGAATCTCTTTTATTGAGGTCCGATAGACCACATTGCTCTTAGTAGACGTTAATCATCATGATCATTATTATTACTATATTTCTAAATAAATTTAAAGAAAGAGAAATTAAACAATTAACCAAAAAGTCAAAAAATAATGAAAAAAATTAAAAAAAAAATTATTACGACTTAGAAACTTGAAATTGTCATCAAACAAAAAAAATTTATTCAATATATGCAATAAAATAACTTCATTTGTTACTATTAAATTATTATGTGTAATTAACACAATAATTATTATTATTCAAAAAAACATAAAATAAATAATATATTTTCCAAAACATAAAATAAAATAATTAATAAATTAATTAAAAAACTAGCTAGACATTCAATTTTAGCATAAATTAAAAGAAAAAATAAAAAGTCAACCACGCTACCTCGCCCAAAATGAAAATAAAAAGACTTTAAATTTTAATATTAAATTAATCATATTTTTAATGAATATTTTCATTTTTCATTTAATAAACTTCATAATATTAGAATAGTTATATGAGATTACACTTGCAACTTCTTGAAATGGCTAATGTGGAACTTGATAAGTGAGAAAAATAATAGCTGTTTTCACTCCGCGCAATGAATAAGGAAAACATGCCATTTCATCCCTCACCAACCAACCAAATATTACAACCTGATGCCTAGAAGTTCGGTCGTTTAATGGTTTCACCATAATAATATTACAACCCCATGCCTCGAAGTTTACTCGTTTAATGGTTTCCACTGCTAGTGATCATTCAAACGAGAGCTCAATTCCAAGATCTACTTTTTTCATGTAGCTTTATTCTTTACTATCTCTAATTATGATGGAGCTATTCTCCATTTATTCATCATCTACTTCTAGAGCTTCTCTTCTTTTCATGGCCATTTTCTTTGTTATGGGCATCTCTTGTTTCCCACCTATCTCTAATTTTCCTAGTGGTTTCAATGTTGGTTTTTACCAAAGAAGTATGCTTTTCTGGCTCTTCTCCCTATTTGGGCCTTATCATTTCCATCTCCCGTCGAATCCACCCCTCTCCTATTATTTGGTTTCGAATGACACATCATCATTCATCGAGTCACTGAGAAGTGAAGGATGTGCTATTTAGGGAGGTTCTCACGCTTTCCAAAAAGTAAGGTTCTTGTCTAAGTTGTTCCTTAAACAAATTTCTCATGAGATGTGACATGAACCTTAGTAAGTAGAGATTGACAATAAAATGAGGTACATAAAAGCTTACTTAGGTCCATGATCCACTAAAACAAATGCAACTGCTAGTGAGATGGAATATATTAAGTTTTCCTAATTTTTAGGATGATTTTGAAACCTTTAGTTCTCACTTTTATTTTTATAGACATTGTGAAGTCATAATATATTTACCTACTAAATAATCTTTTTCTTTGATATAATTTTAATATTTCAAACTTTCACGGAAGAAAAACTTATTACATTTTCAATAATTAATTTACAAAGTAACATATCAAAGACTAGTATTAAAATTTAATATGAAAATTTTATAAATATCAAAAAAATTAACTTGCCAAAAAACTATTGATACATCTTTGCACAAATGTAACATTGTAATTAATATATATATGGAGAGAAGCGTCGTGTTATACTATTTTATTTTGTTGTTTTGCTTATCCCGTTTAATTGTTCTTTGTTATTGAGAACTCGATTCTTAGGCCTCCGAGTACACATTTTATTACATTAAATGTGTTTGAAATGAGCTTCATTCTTTTCATCATACGAAGACATATTAATTCTACTTTAAAAGCGACCCTCAAGTAGCCATTTTTCTCATGCACCAATCTGGTGTATATATGGTTCATGAGAAATAAGTATAATGTTGAATAGTTTTTCCATGGTCAAATGAACTTATGGATACACTACTTCCACTACAACATAAAGAGTGGTTTTTAGACAATATTTGAGACAATGTTTGGGTAAATTGTTTTAACTTAAGATAAAAATAAAAATAAAATTGTATATTGTCTTTAAGCAGGCGTCTCAAATTACTGTCTTAAAAACTTGTCTCTATAAATACAATATGTAACACAAACATTATTGTCTCTTAGTAGACATTTCATTCATTTAAATTGTTTTAACTTGAGACAAAAAAAAACTTTTGTATTGTCTTAAATATTGTCTTTATGCGAGTGTCTCAAATTATTGTCTTAAAAATTTGTCTCTATAAAGACAATATGTAACAAAAACATTACTGTCTCTTAGGAAACATTTCTTTCATTTTTGTCTCTTGAGAGACGATAGATGGGATTAAACACATATTGTTTCTTTAATCCTAACTATCATTTAATCTTTGTAGAGACAATAAAAACTTATATTTAAATACAATACAATATCGCTTTTGTTTCTATAGAGACATATAAAACAATCAATCTAGCAAAATATTTCACTATTGAAATAAATGAATATAAAAGTATTTAATTAAATAAACTAAAATATCATTTATTAATTCATGTTAGGGCACAGTGGAATCAAACCACCAACCTCTTGCTTATAAGATAGGTGCTTTCCATTGAGCTTAGCACCCTTCAAAAAATTATGTGGTTATAGTTAATCCTAAATTGCTATATATATATATAATATATATATATATATATATATATATTATATATATATATATATATATATATATATATATATATAAAGATACTTGACCAAATCATCATCTTGAATAGGTGTACTCAAGTTTAATAAAGTCTCTTGCTCAAAAATAATGTTGGAACATTTTCTACACACTTTGCCAAAGTGAGGTTTTATTGATGATATCATTATATTGACCAATATAGCAAATTCCATATAGAGTGGCATATTTTTCTAGTGGGAAACTTTCTTATGGCTGGCACTATTTATTGATATTTGATTAAGACAAGCAATATATGTTATATCTGAGGGAGTATTTTTTTTTCTCTAAATTGTTTTTATGTTAGGGTCGTTTAATAGTTTCTTGGACTGAAAACAACCTAGGTTAATGTTTGTGTAAACACGTAACCTCTTGGTAAACTATGCAAGAGAGTATGGGACACCCTAAATTTAACAAGTAGCCTCTTCTTCTGGAACCTTAATAGAGATGCTAGCATGAGCCCCTTCTTGTGGAACCTTAATGGAGATACTACCATGCTTCACCTAGGGAAAACTGGCTTAAGGATTAGATTCAGCCATCTATAGCAAGTTTTTAGAGAAGAGTGGATTTACAATGGGTTCCAAAGTAGACATGTTGGTTCCTTACTTATTGTCAAACTGGAGGTTCATGTCTCTATTGTGACCCGATAATGCTAAAATCTATGATGTCCCTTTTTTTGCTTATTAATGATTTATGAGATACAAATTTTAAAAAGAATAGTTGCAATCATTCTACTTTCATCTGAAAGAAATCTATGAGACCTTGGTATATTTTGGCGCCCATATTTGATTGGATTTCATCCTCAAGTAGGGAACAAGAAAATTGGTTATATAACCTTTAGAACATTCACAGCTTGTTTTGTCATTTTGGAAGTCAGAATCAAGCATCTTGATGAGTTCACTATAGTTTTGTAGCTTGGGAATGGTAGAATAGTGTATGTGCCAAGGGTTGAAGATTTGTCCATGACGAGTGGAAAAAGTTAGATGGTCATGCTCATTTCGAGGGTATGACTTTTGGATGGTTGGAACTACAAGTTGTATGTACACATTCATGAATATATTCCTAGTTCTTTTAAATTGGATATTATGGAATTTATTTGCCTATCTAGAAAGCCTCAATGATATATTTTATATGGGTAAATGTGATTTGTGCTTATTTTTTACTTCAAGCTAAATTTTACTAAGTTTTGTTTTTAACAATTTAGTTGTTGGGATGATTTGAAAACAACTTAGTCATAACTGTGTGAAATCTTTGTATTTATTTATTATTCTCATTTGTCTTTTGCAAGTTACAATTTTCACAGACATGAATGAAGTATCTGAGTCATGATAATTTTTGAAATCCATACTGCCGAGGATGGAAATTTGTAAGAAATTGGACCCTACATGTGTTCCAGATAGCCACTTCCACTTTTCTAGTTTTGCCCATTAATTATTTCGCGAACATCTACATTTTTAGAAATTTACTAATTTGACTTCCTCCCTACTTTTGTATGTCTTAAATGGTTTTTCTTTAACCATGTTTTCACAGTTTTGTGAAAATTCAATAAAAAAGAAAAGAACTGAATATTCTCAACCATTTTGTTACCAAAATCTTCAAGTTAACTTCATTGAATTGAATGTTCTCAACCTTTTTGTTACCAAAATATTCAAGTTAGCTTCATTAATGTTCACACTACTTAATTTCATGGTTTCATAGCCCACTTGTTTGACCATTTAGTCATAAGGTCAAAAGCTACTTCTTATGCTTTAAATATGGAGATCGAAATTGTAGTAAATGCGTAAAGCATAAATTGCATATACACTTAGTCATTGTGTTTCATGTCAAGATCAGAGATTCAATCAAATATATAAATGCATTCAAATTTCATAGAAATTCCTAATGTGAGACTATAACATGGTATTAGGGAGAAAATTTGAGTATTATTATTCTTTTAGTTCACTCTAGAGGCATACAATTGGAAATAATCTCTAAAAGAAGCATAATCAATGTAAAATATATAATCATGCAACCCCTATATACTCCCTCTCCACAATTCTAGGAAGGTACCCCTAACTGGTCGACCAAAGCTAAGTGAGCTATCAAATCCAGTAAAGGAAATTCATTATTACCTTGCTTTCATGAGGTATTTTATATTTTGTTCCTTATGGGTGAAATTTATTCTGTGTAATAGTATATGTAATTAAATATCTTCCATTCCTATTCTATTGCAATATATGAATATGATGGGTTAGTTCATTCATTCCAAAATTCTTGTATAGATTGGCTCAAGCTCATCTTGTTAGAAATTCTCTATGGAAAGAAATGAGGATTATAGCTCTAGCAGGGCTTATCTTAGTAAAGATAGGGTTGGGGATGATATGAAGTCATATTTGATTCTCTTCTTGTGCCTATCTTTTGAAATCCAATCTCATTAAGAGGAAGTTTTCAAGAGTAGGTAACAAACTTTTTACTAGCTATAGCAGTAGCATTTTCTAAGGAACTCACTTGACCTATCTTGATTTTAATAAAATTACCAAACATGTAAGAGAAAGTAGAAACACCAACATTGTCAGTGTTAGTATTCATGTTTTTAGGGTGATTTACGAATTCTAGTTAAATTTAGGGTTCATGCGTGCTACGTGTAGCCAAAAGCCTTCCTTTGTTCACGCACCTTTGTTGGCATCTCTATCACAACAACATTTTTATTTGAGATGAACTTTGGACGAGTACCTACAACTTTATGGGGAAAGGAAATACCAACATTATTATCACTAGAGTAAATAGGGGTACTAGAACAGGCAACACATTTTTCCTTTGATTTTAGCTAGTAAGGATGAGGATTACTTCCATTTTATCACCATATTCTTGAAGAATGGGCCTTGCTAATGCACCCATATATCTACCTAGTCAACATATTGAAGTCCTATGCCTAAAAACAAATGGAGTACCCTCTCTTGCTTATTTTCCACAATGGAAATGTAATGGATCTACTATAGAATTGGTCATCGTATGTTCATCATGGTTAGCATCATCATCAAAGATAGGAGGGATATCATAATTTATGACTAGGAAAAAAGTCCTAAAACCATAGAAATGTTGTGTCAATAGATAGTTATTATAATCTTTTTGAAGCAGAATGCCATGGCACCCATCGTCCCTCAAATTAATTGTGCACATGTAATCTCAATTGATGAACCTGTATAAGCCATGAGAAGTTATCTCCATTTGCAATTACTCTATTAAGTTACACAACATAAAGTGACTTCAAGAAAACAAAACTGAAAATTTTAATATTGTAACAGAATGAATCATAATTCAAATTCCCTTGGAGGGGAGAAAGTTGGTTCATAACCAGAGGAGATCTCAGACTTCATTAAATGAATCGAACTGACGAACTTTAACAATGAATTTACTTAAAAGGATACCAAACAACGTAGGGAAAATCTTGTGGAAGGATTGTTGTAGGCTCAGCTAGGTTGTTGAAGCATTGAAATTTGAGAGGAGTTTCTTGAATTTGAAAGGAAGATAAGTGAGAGGACCAACCTCATCCAATGTCATTATGAAATAACACCTTTTCGGTCTAGAAACTATTGCACTACACCTTAATACAAAATTGTTATGAGAAAAATGGAATTTAGAAGTTGTAAGATGATTACTTCATTTTTGTTGGCACCATAATCTAATGTACTGGGTGTGCTACCTTCATTTTAATTTGTAGACCACTGATTTAAGGCTCTACCTTTTTATTATGTAAATTGTAGCCCATACCAAGTGGACAAGGTGCTAAATTAATCACAATGAATAAATAGGCTAGACTTGGGTCACATTCATGAAAAAATATTGAGAAGAAGGGGAGACAAGTTCGATCGCATTCATTGCATATGAAAATAGACCCTGCACATGATGTATTTGTAGAGATATGTATGGATTAGAAGGTTGTATACTTCACTCTTGTAATAGAAGATTACAATCTAGGAGGGAATAAAGGATCATACAAATTATGTAAGCTGATAGTGCGAGACTGGTGATTTGTAATCACATCAATCCTAGAGAAAGGTATAAATTGAGACCTATTGAGTGGGGAAAGGAATGTCCTTATGGTTGTGCAACCTTATCATATAAGGGCTCTAGATTATACCTCAAAAGCAAGTAATTTAAATGAGTGAGACAAAGGTGATATATATACATTTGAGCATTGAAATGAGTAATAAAGGGTTGACCTTTGGATGGTAATAATTTTAAAAGTATATATAGTGCATATTGTGCAATTATTAATTTAAAAGTAAGTGATCCAAATTAGTATGTTGTATTTATTACATCCTTTCCAGACTCTGGCAACAAAAAAGGTTCAGCTAGGAAAAGAAAAAGAAGAAAAAAAGGTCTAATCTCCAATGACAAGGAAAGATTCCTGATAATACCAAGGCTAGAAATCAGTGAGGACTTGTCGTGTCTAGGGTCTTTGACTGATCTTGCAAAGGAAATTTTCCCATGATGCATCTTTCCATAGGAATCAATTTCGTAGTAGAATTTCACCGATGGGCATTTGGTGACATGAATCAGTATAGGGATGTGCTTAAAGGTTTTACATGAAGGGTTATAAAGGATCTTTAGCTACTTTCATTCCCTAATATTAATTGATTATGGAATGACGGGTTGAGATCTTGAAATAATTCTTATTTTCGTTGTAGATATTACATATGTTTGAAAACCTTCCAAATTTGCATCCACCATATTTTTCCCAAGTTACTCATGGTTGATATTTCCTATAGCTTTAATATGACCCATAAAATTAAGAAACAAAAAAAAAACATATCGCCCATAAGGGTTGCAGATATTACAAATGTTTGAAAACCATCCAAATCTAGATCCACTATATCTTTTCCACTTCGTTGATGGTTGACATTGCACAGATCTTTATTATGATGCATAAAAATAAGAAAGAAAACAAGAAAGAGAAGATTGACCATAAGAGAAAATACAATAGAACAATGACCTAATTGAGGTTTAGATTTCCTTAACACAATATCCAACCACACAAAATAAGAAAGGAACTATGTTTAGATTATGAATCCTGGCCACCATAAAAAAAAAAGGAAAATGCAAGGAGAAAAATATGAGCGAGGATACATGGATATAGTATCTCATACAATATACTTACCAGAGAAGTATTTGCAATGAAATTTTGACCTATACGTGGTAGGAAAGTTCTCCAAATCCATTGTTTTTATCTATTCTTTCGTCAATATACTAACTTGAGTGTTTAAGGCCTTCAAAAATACTTTCATGGGGGTGTTTGAAACTAGCACATGGAATTATATAAATGGTTGTGAGAAGGCCTCCACAAACTAAACCATCCCTAAATTTTCTCTATAAAAGCTTGACGAACAGGGGGCACAGTGAACCAATCCTTGTATTCCTCAACTTGGAGACAAAGCACTCCATCATCAAGTTGAACAATCATCATATATTCATCTGAATAGGGGTGTAAATTCATTCACCATTTGTGGATGAAGGCAATGAGGGTAATAATTGATTTTTAGTCAGAGAATGGGTTCCTTGTTAAGGATTTGGATACAATTTGGGTACAACCCCAAATCCTTAGAAGGTTTTCAACAACTTTTTCTAAGCCCCATTATCTCTTCCCCATATTTGTCACTTTGTTCCTTTCAAAGAGAATATAATAATGTATCTGAATGGATGTAAGCTCAATATAAAGTTTTCAAATATCTATTTTATGTGTGTATAGAGTTGTACCTATATGTGGAAGGTGAAAAACTGTTGGATTTTTTTAACCCTCCTTGGAAAAATATAATGAAAAAGGCCATCAACCCAAACCAGAAATGTTTCATGAGAAAATAACTAGTCATAAACTTCAATCAAGTGAATACCAAGCCTCACAGGGCACTAATTCCATTTCCTAAACCTTATTCCTAGGACGCTTGGGCTATCTTCCTGCGCAACATCTCTGGTAGTGACTTTGATCCTTCCACCATCTCGAGGTTTTCCATGAGGAGGGCCTTCTTGAGTCGTCGTGTATGATAAGCAAGTGACATTCTCTAAGAGCCTGCAATCTTCTCCTCCATTTTTGAGTAATCCCTTAAGTTTATCAAACCTTTCATCAAACCCATATTGTGTGTGTTGTAAATAGAGTAATCCCTTAAGTTTATCAAAATTTTATCAAAACCTATATTGTATTATGTGTGTCTTAATAGATAATTTAAGTGGAAATAATTTCATGTTAAAAACTGTCTCAAAATAATTTTTTAGGTAGCGCTCATATTCAATATTCTAAGAAAAAATTAAATGTTTGAGACAAAAGAAATATTTTTCGTTAAAAATCGTCTAAAAGCCACCTCTGTGTAGTAGTGTTATGATGCGAAGAAGAAAACTAGAAATTAGCTTTAATAAAGAGGTTATCTTCAAAATCCCTTCTCTCATGTTTGAAGGAAAATCTATTAAAGTCAACGATAAACAATTGGATTTATTGTCTAGGAGTCTACCCAAGTTGCAACCATTGTGCCAATATTCCATCCTTGTACACTAATGAGTAGACTTAGTTATACATGGAACCTTCAAAACTATCCCAAATGTTGATCAAATATTGGTGGGCAGTTGTGAGGAGCTAGTTGGGAGTTTGTCACCATGTAAGGGCTTGTCCTTTTAAATGCACCTCAAGTATAAGGATCTTATAAACATTTGTCAAAGTAAAATGAGTTTAAATAAGGCTTCCAAACTATGAATTCAAACATCAAGCTTGCAACCATTTAGGGATTCATTAGAATTAGGAACAAAAATATTTGTTTCTAGCATACAATATTGTTGAGCAATAGGGGTACCTATGGAAATATTGGATTGTGATTGTGTTGTAGGGTTTTGCGGAGGGTATGCTCTAAGGTTTGTTGTTTAACGGTTCTAATCCACATAAACATAATCAACATATCTCCAAACATTTTTTTCCTGAATCTCCTACTGTTTTTGGGCATGTTTTCATTGTTGAATAGCCATGGTTTCCAATAAGAAACATCATTGCTCCTAAATTTGATCTACCATAAGTTGCACAAAATTGGAAATTGTAGAATCCCATAGGTAATGGGGTATTTGTGGGGAAATTTAGCAAAATAAGTGGCATGATTATCGCTTTTGAAATTAGATGCAGTGATCTATAGAGTGGGGAAATCAGAAAAACACATGTGAGGGGTCATTCCATGAGTTTTTTGCAACAAAAATAGGTTAAAAACTAGTATAATGGTAAAAGTGAAATATACAAAATCTATATAGAAATTGGGGGATTTTTGTGAAGTCTTGGAAGAATAAAGGGTGTCAAGATTCATCACTTTTTCAGTTAAGAGTAACAATCCGTCGAGTGGGTAATTCAAGAAAAAAATATAACATGGGGGACCATTCCACAAGTTTTTTCTAGCAAAAGTAATCTAAAAAAAGTTGAATGATTTGAAAATGAACAATTCAAACTATCATAACCAAGACCCATGACAATAGGAAAATAATATGAATATATTATAGAAATCATATCTAAAAGTACAGATTAAGCATGTTTAATCAGTATACATTCAACCTAGATGTTCATGAAATCAACATGATAATATGGCTACCTATTAAACCTATTAGTTACCAAGAAAATTATTACCTCTAAGTGAGGATACGATCTGAGATGGAAGTTAGAGTGTGCAACAGAAACTTGAATGGGAGTTTCTCTAAAGGTCGAAGGGGTATGAACAACAATAGTGGACAGGCACCTACAAAGAAAAGGGGAAAAAGAAAACTAAGTTAGATATTAAAAGAATAATAATAATTTCAATGTTAAGATAGAACCATTAGAAACAAGGGAAAATTATTACGTGTGGTAAATGAAGAAAGCTCAATCCATTCTTTACCTGTAAGAACAACCAATAAAATACATTGTTAATTATAGCTAGATAATGGAATATGAGGTCTAAAAGCGATTATAATACAAACTTTTGAACTGAATACCTAAAAAATAAATGTTAGGAGCTAAGGTGCCAAATCAAGAAGGGAAACAAAGCTAATACTTAGTAAAAGTTGATAAACTCTCTAGGGCGAAAAAACCCCCGACCATTTACTACACCTTGCACAAGCTGGTAGACCTATCAAATGAAAAATGTTTAGCTACAAAGAAAAGTGAAACCTTGAAATTGATGAAATCAATCGAAGGTATGCACCAGATACCGAAGAGGTAGTTGAAGTTAGAGGATCACGCCGAATAGTTAAGAGGTCGAGACTAGAAAGGTTGATTGCTAATGAACCAAACACTATTGTTGGTTTCAAATGCCCTAGCATCGCTTTTCTCTTTTCCATGGGAAAAATATTGTTAGAGTTAAACCAATTAAAGCAATAGGAAAATTCCAGAATATAAAAAATATGTAGAATAAAACCCAAAAAAAGAAAAAAACTTACCTTTGTCCAAGAATTACAATTTATCTTGGTGTCATACAATTCATTAGAGAGTCTAGAAGGTCAGGGGAAAAGATTTAGGAAAAACAAGTCTGAAGGTCATAAGTTTTCAATTGATAAGCATAGTTTAGATCTACAGAGTTTTTTTCTCTTCCTTTCACTCCCATTCTCATATCCATGCTACTGAAGCAATGGTGTCCCAACAGAAGAATGAATTTAATGCCTTGTAACAAAGAATCTCAGGTCCAATTAGATTAATGGGATAGCCATTGATCTTTATTAAAGCTCAACCCCACTTGTAGTATGTCATGACTATGACTGTTTTCCTTGGACTGAAGCAGTGAAGGGAATCCACTACCTCCATTTTTGAATGCTTACTTCTTGATGCTCTTCTTTGTTAGTATTTCTCTAGTTTCCTTGTGACCTTCAACACTCTAATATCATGTGAAACATTCTCCAAAGATAGAAGAATAGGTAGGCTAAGTAACTTGAGCTTTTGAAATCCTGACCCTAAAAAATATAAACACTCACACCATAAGAGATCAAGTTATTTATTAACCTATGTTGAGGGTTGGGTCAAAAATAGAATCAGAATTCTAGCTTCTGCCATTGTCCAAACACTCAATTGAAAATGGGATCAGGATTCTGAATTTTGTTGCCATCAAAACCCTTAATCGATTTTCCTTGGAGAATATAAGAACGGATCAATCTATCTCCTCGGTGCCTGTTTCCATCTAAATACTCAATTTATTTGTCATTGAGAATGAAGGAACATATCCATCTCTTTCCCCTTACCAAAGTATGCTTGTTTGATGGAAAAAAACAACATAAATACCTCTTCATATAACACATGTTTGGTATTCTCGTGTTTGGAATTATTTAGGTGCCAAAGAAAGTCACTGTGCCACACCCTTCATAAAACATTTTTCATTTAGTTTAAGACATTTTTATACGAAAATTTAAATTTTAAGACAAAAATATTAATTTTGTCTTAAAAAAATGTCTTAAACTACCCTCTTGTATAGTACTGAGTTCACAATTTTTTTAATATAATTCAAATAGTGGTGAATTCACAAAAAAATAATAATATTAATCGAGGAGGATATTGGTGGCCACCCACCAAGTCCAGTTGGACCCCCACCATTGTTTCTTTCAGCTTTTCAGTTTCCTTAATTGTATCACAATTTACTATTTTTAGCAGTTTTTTGGGTCCTGAACTTCTGGAGCCGTTTAGAGGCCCTAAATGACGTTTTTTGGGAAAATTTGGAGCAACATGCAACCATGGACCAATGTTTCTCTTCGCAAAGTTGTAGTTCTTGGATAGATATTTCTAATGAGATATTGCACGCTTCAAATAGAGATCGTATGCCGAAGTTACAATCCCAGGAAGTCGATGTACTAATTTACCCAAACAGGGCCCACAATTTGGCGTTTCATCTTCTAGGGTTATGTTTTTGGATGTTTAGGGTTTTCCATTATTTATCAACAATAAATAGTCCTTTGAGCCTCATTGTAACACATTTTAGATGCATGTAGCCACCACATTTCTTCTCAGAGATAAGCTACCATCGCCCTAGCTATTTATTTCCATTTTCTGTTTGTAAGCATATCTCAGTATTTTACATTAATGAAATGAGGTATTATTTCCACTACATCTTTTTGTTTATGGTTATCTTTATAATTTGTTGCATTCATGTTTAAATCTGGGTCAGTGGTATTAGAGCGGTTTGCTTTTTTCTCTGTTTTTGTTTACATGTCCCCAACGAGGTCAAAATATAAGGAGTTAGGGCTTGAACTGGTCGAACCTTTGCAAGAACAGCCTTGCAAAACCCAATTCCCTCCCATGGTTGATGAAAATAAAGAGGAGGAGGTAGGAGATCCTATCAAAATCCTGCTCGAAGAAGCCCTTGAGCAAAAAAGGAACGATGATGGAAAACTTTGCCTAGATCCTTTAGCAGCTATCCAGTGGCAACGCATCGGCTTCCCACAACTACTCTGGAAATGCCACATCGTTTAAGGTACAAGTTAATTTTGAAATCTCCATATTCGAGGGTTAGATAGATGCAGATTCTGTCGATAAATGGTTAAATCTATTAGAGGGTTATTTTTCTGTTCATGATTTTTCCAGTCAGGAAAAGATTATTTTTTGCTCTTCTCAAAGCAGCCCCCCACATCAAGGATTGGTGGAAAGCCTACTGTGAGTAGAAGGATGAAATTATTGGCTCACTTATTTTCACCACACCGACCTAGAATTCATTCTAGGATGCCATCAAGGAGTAGTACTACCCTGTGGGAAGCTATGAGGATCAATACATAAGGTGGACCATGGTGCAGCAGGGAAGGGACCAAGATGTGTCAAATTTTACCAATATTTTCCATACCCTTCTCACAAAGTTGGGTATCAAGGATTTAGAACAAAATTTGATACTCAAATGCCACGGCTACCTACACAAGTACATCTAGGAAGAAATAGGATTCGTGAGCATCTCCTCACTCGGCACGGCATACCTATATGCCATCAAGGTTGAGCAAAAGTTTAAACAGAAGAAGTGAGACTTTGGATCTGCGAATCTGAAGCAAGGGAAAGGTGCCCCCAAACCATAGAACATAGCATAGAGCCAAGGTGGGGTGGCCCAAGACGATTCACCAAAGCTGCAAGCGAAGAATAGTGTCGCGAAGCAGAAAAAAGACACGGGAAAATGGTGTGAGTTCCATAAGAGCTCCACTCACAACACAAGTGAGTGTCGGGCCAAGTATTCACTGGTGGCTGAGCTAAAGGTTTTAGAATCAGATGTGTGTTCTGACTCTGAGTCAGAACCCAACAAAGCGAATGAAAAAGGGAAGCAGATTATCGATGTGTATCCCAACACTGCCGTTGCGACCACGAAGATCCAGAAGGAGGAACCTGAATATCCAGAGGAGGAGGAACATCTGTTCCACTCCCAGATGTGGGTAAATTCATCCCCACTACAGTTCATTGTCGACAACGGGAGCCAAAAGAATGTCATTTTGCCAGAGGTCATGAAGCAGCTGGGTTTACCAACCATAGCCAATCCATAGCTGTACACCATCGGGTGCCTTCACCAACAACAAGATCTTCACATGAGCTAGCAGTGTTGCCTTCCATACAACATCAAGCCCTTCATGGATAAGGTATTGTGTGACATTGCTCCCCTTGAAGTTTTATCTGATAATCACCATATGAGTGACCTTAGTTAGAGATTTATTAAATGAAGGTATTATAGACTCATATATTGGTGTGTGTGTCTGTGTTATTTAAGCAACAAATTGATCAGATTTCAAATACGCAGACACTTGAAATGGAAAATAGCGGAGAAACACAATAAAAAAATACAAGAACACAAGTATTGATTAAGGAGTTCACCGTATCTTCCATGGCTACATCTCTAGTGCAACATTCAATGGTGTCCTTCTTTTATTATGTCTTGAAGCAGAGAATTACAATGAAGGAGCTCCACATGAGTCTCCTAAAATAGATTGGCTTGGCAGGGTGGTTTTTGGGTTCCCCAAACCACTGGAGTACATAGACTCTTTTCCATGCTAGCTCTTTGACCTCTCTGGTTTGACAGATTCTCTCAGGGATGGCTTGAATCTCTCAAGCTCTCTGTTGCTCGACATTGCCCTTGGTCAGCTCGGCCCTCTGCCTTATTTTTTCTTTTTGCTTCGCTGGTTCTTCTCTTTTCTGGTTTCTGTCTTCCTCTTTGGGTGTGTTTTTTGTTCTCTATTCATGGCTTAAAACCATTTAAGCTCATGGCAGTTTGTTTCCTCTTCCACCTCTATCGATTCACCTACTTGTAGCCGTGTTTGGAGTTCCCTATTCTCGGTGTCATCATTAGACTCACAAAGATGGCCACTTGTCCTCCTGCGAACTTCACCAGCTGACATCATCGGTTTGTTTCTTCAGTTACGTTATGGAATGATTCATTTGCCACCATGGAAGTCAATTTAGACTTCACATTCTTCTAAATCATGGCTTATTCCCTCGTTAATTTTGTCTTCTCCATCATGCAGGATCTCAGCCGTTAGATCTGGAGCCCCCAGATCTGACGCATTTGCTCGTCCCACGCAGTTGACTAGCTCAACCATTAGTGTGCGATGAGCGGTGGTTTTCTCTCTCCTCCGCTTGCCACGTGTCAGACGCTGAGTGGAATCGCTCCTTTTCCTTCAAAACTACTTACCACCCATGGATGCCCCCGATCAATACCACCGGTTTTGGAGTGGGTCCCGCTGTTAGCTCTTAGCCTTTTATCCCATGGTTTTCTTAGCTCTCATGCGACCGAGTGCTTGGGGCTTCTCCAATTTGAGGGTTTTCACCCAACGATGCAGATTATGGCTAAGTGCTAATCGTGCATCAAAAAATGCCTCTGTTTCCTAATTCGGGCCTCCTAGGGGCTTACTTTGCCTCCTATGTAGTCTCGATGGGCCTCGGTCAACGCGCTTTGATCGAGGTCCTCATCGTTCCATGCTAGCAACCATTGCCACTGGGCTAGAGGTGTTCTTGATCGGTGTTTTAAATCCTTTAAAGTCTGTCCTGACCTGGTATAGCCATGGCTCTGCTAATCATTCTTTATGGATCTAATTGTGATGTATTATTAGGAGAACCATACATGTGGAAGCGACATGTTGTGTATGAATCAAGGCCCCGTGTTGTTATTATTACTTTGGGAAAGAAGTTGTATAGGATACCAAAGGTAGCACTGCCTACCGCCATATCTTTGGTTACTGCAAAACAATGTAGCAAGCTCATTTCCAAAACCAAGAAATTTGTTTTCCTAATGATACGTCCTCAAGGAAAGAAGAAGACGGTGGTCATGACCTCGAGACAGGGCCCCTATACGCACAACTATAGATGGAAAAGGTCATGGTGGAGTACGAGGACATATTCACCTCCCCTGTAGGTGTTCCTTTGCAATATTAGGTCAAGCAATCCATCAATCTGACCCGAGGTGTGTTGCTGCCCAATGGACCAATCTATCGGTGCTCCGTTCTGGAGAACGATGAAATCAAGAAGAAGATTTAGGAGTTGCTACAGAAAGGTCACATATGTTCGAATTCGTCACCCTATGGGAGCTTGATCATGTTGGTACATAAGAAGGATGGGACTTGGAGATTCTGTAATTACTATCAGGATCATTGTTCATAATAGGTGCTTGATCCCACGAATTGATGACCTCCTAGACCAACTGAAGGGGGAAACATATTTCAGCAAGATTGATTTGAAGTCAGGATATCACCAGGTACCAATAGAACCCTTTGATGTGTGGAAGACTTCCTTCAAAGCCAAGGAAGGCCTTTTCGAATGGTTGGTTATGCCTTTCGGATTAATGAATGCTCCTACAAGATTCATGAGGCTAATGGATGACACCTTGTGGCCATTCACCAACTCATTTGTAGTGGTATACTTGGATGACATCCTAATTTTCACTTAGAGTTGGGAAGAGCACCTCCACCACATCTAACAAGGTTCTCTAGACATTGCGACAACACAAGTTATGTGCCAATTTGGAGAAATGCACTTTTGGCATGACCCAATTTTAGTATCTGGGATACATTATTAATGAACAGAGGGTGCATGTGGATCTAGCCAAGATGCAAGTCATTTGGGATTGGCCCTCTCCAACCACTCTAACAAAGCTTCGCAACCTTCTAGATCTTTCCAACTTCTACCAAAAGTTCGTGTTAGGATTTTCTCATAAAGAGTTGAAAGATTGCCTCTGGTCGGCACCAATGCTTGCATTTCCAGACTTGTAACAACCATTTGAGGTCAAGGTTGATGGATCTGACTATGCTATTGGGGCAATCCTTACTCAACACAGGCATCTAGTGTCATATCACAGTGAGACACTTTCAAACATGGTACGAAAGTATCCCACTTATGACAAAGAGATGTATTCCATTGTGCATGCCTGCCAGCAATGGAAACATTACATTTTGGGGAAGGAAACGGTCATCCACACACACCACTGACCCCTCTAGTTCATACAGACCTAAGGGAAATTGTAGAGTGATCGGCATGAGAAGTGGTACACATACCTGCAACAATTCCATTCAAATATCAAGTATAAGAAGGGCAGCACCAATAATGTTACAGATTGCCTCAAACGGCCACCGATCATGTCATTAACCACTGTGCTTAACTCTTGTGGGCACAAGACTTCTGATTGGCCACTTCTCTAGAAAAATGACCCAGAATTCAGCCACACATACCAGACACTCTTGGAGGGTCAGCATGTTATAGATTTTCACCTCCAAGATGCCCTGTTATGCCACCTGGGTCACCTTTGTGTTCCTTTAAGCAAGCATGACAATATGATTTCAGAAGCATACTACAACTAGGCTGCTTGCGATTTTGGGGTCGAGAAAATGGTGGTAGTACTGTAGAAGTATTTCTATTGGCCGAATCTTCGACAGGATGTTGGGAAGTACATCAGATCATGCACTTCCTGTGCCATTTCCAAACCGAAAGTCAAGAAGCAAGGCCTCTATACCTCGTTGCCTACCCTTAGTCCACTTTGGGAATCCATCTCCATGGATTACATGTCACGCCCTCCTTCCACTAAGCATGGAAATGACTGTGATTTTGTGGTCGTCGACATGTTCTCGAAGATGGCCATTATGGTGGCTTAAAAGAAGAATATCACAGCAGAAGCCACTGCTAAACTCTTTTTTGAACGAGTGTGGGTACACTTTGGGATCCCACAGTCTATCATCTCAGATCACGACAGCATGTTCCTTAGTACATTGTGGTCCAGTCTTTCGTCGATGCTAGACACCAAACTCACTAAGTCCACAACCTTCCATCCTCAAACTGATGGTCAGACAAAGGTTGTCAACAAGATTATTATACACATTCTGCGCATGTACAACTCAAACAACCACGCACATGGGACAAGAGCCTCCCCTATGTTTAGCAAAGCTACAACTGGGCTATACATAGCTCGACTGGCCACAACCCTTTTCAGGTGGGCTTAGGATTCCAGCCACTACGTCTCTTTGATGTGGCCATGCCATTTGCAGCTACTCACAAAGATTCGGCTCATGTCCAATCCAAAACAGATAAGGCAAACAACTTCATTGAGCACATCCAACATATTCGCCCACAAGTCCATGACATTCTAGAGAAATTAAATGCCAAGTACAAGTAGCGACATGATCAACATCTGGTGCCACACAAGTTTCAGGTAAGCGACAAAGTTTATTTGCATTTACGAAAGGAATTCCTTACCGGAGCCTATCAGAAACTTAGACCACTCCGATATGGTCCTTACACCATTACTAAGGTTGTGGGAGACAATGCATTTGAGCGAAACATTCCCCCATTCCTTGGCCTGCACCTAGTGTTCAATGTGGACCACCATCGACCCTACTTTCCACCATGACTAGACACATCTGACATTGTAGAACAACTCGCACCCACAAAGTTAAATCCAAATGGCATGGAACAAGTTGCAACTGATTGGATCATGGACACACAGATCAAGCACACTCGCCAGCAGAACATCCGACTGTATTGAGTTGTCAAAGCAGGCTAACTCCTTCACCAGGGCAAGTGGCTCACCAGGGACCAAGTTCAGCAGAAGTTTCCTCATCTCATGGAGGAACTCAATGCAATGGGGACCATTGCTTCCTAAGTGGGGAGAAATGATCCTGGGGGATATTGGTGGCAACCCACCAAGTCCACTTCGACCCACACCATTATTTCTTTCAACTTTTCAGTTTCTTTAATTCTAGCACAGTTGACTATTTTTAGCAGTTTTTTGGGTCGTGAACTTCCAGACCCATTTTGAGGCCCTAAACGACTTTTTTTGGAAAAACTAGGAGTAAGGTACATGGACCGATATTGCTCTTCCCGAAGTTGTAGTTCTTGGATATATATTTCTAATGAGATATTGTACGCATCAAGCAGAGATTGTATGCCAAAGTTACGACCCAGGGAAGTTGATGTACCAATTTACACAAATGGGGCCCATAGTTTGGCGTTTCATATTCTAGCGTTAGGTTTTTGGATGTTTATGGTTTTCCATTGTTTCTCAACAATAAATAGGCCTTCGAGCCTCATTGTAACACAGTTCAAAGGAATGTAGCCACCACATCTCTTCTCAGAGATAATCTACCATCACCCTAGCTGTTTATTTCCATTTTCTTCTTGTAAACATATATGAGTATTTTGCATCAGTGAAATGAAGTATTATTTCTACTACATCTTTATGTTTATGGTTATCTCTATAATTTGTTGTGTTCCTGTTTAAATCCGGATCAAATATATAATTAAAATTTGATATATAATTAAATTTGATGTATTATCACTTATTATTAGATAATAATACAAGTAGCATGTCAAATTGTATGCATAAAAAGTTTAAAAGATTTGGATAATTCTCAACTATTTTGTCTTTTAGTGTAAATTCTAAGTTATATAATTCAAAGGAGTTTTTTTATAATTTTCTATGATTGCCTGTATAATTTCCTTCAATATTGATAGGTTTTACTATTACAATTATATTAATAAAAAATACATTTTTATGGTATAAATAAAAGTATTTTATATCAACTTATTATATATCTATAATATATATATTATATATAATATATATTATATATATATAGATATAGATAATAGGATATATCATTTTTAATGTAAATTTTTAATTATGGTACTTTTAAAATACACTTTCAAATATAAAGAAATTATTTTAATATCTATTTTTAATAAAACATTAATTTTAAAGGGGATGATCTCTGGAGGAGCGAGGGCGTATGAGAATATATGCTTAACGTAGATGGTGTTCAGAGTGGGAGGAGGTGAGGCTCTGTCTTATTGGAACATGGTAATATACAAGGGGAAGGGTGTCAAGGCAATATTTTGGGTCCTAGTCGAAGGTGTCCCAGGGAATATCCAAGGTGTGGCTGGATTAGGTGGGATATGTTAGAATAGAGATGAGTATAGAACTACTTCAGGGAATCAAGAAGACTAACAACAAAAGTAAAATCAAAAGGAACTACGAGATTGTGTAAGGCAAAAACAATGGTGATCGTGATGACATTAATCATTGATACCGAGACATAGGCCTTTAGGGATCGCATGAGATCATATGTTGTCATATTCAAGGTTACAAGTATCTCACCCACAGAAAAATATTTTTGTGATTGGATCAAATATCACTGGAAACCAAGAGGGGAGATAGAGATACATCTAGGGTCTAACAACTTTTTTAAGGTGGTCTTTTTGAATATGGAGGATAGAGATCGAATATTTGATGGTGGTCCCCAGTTCTTTGCATCAGCTGGTTTATACATGTGGCCATGCATGCAAAATTTTATCCTAAAGAGGATATCTTTATTAGAGTCCCAATCGAATTATCATAAATAAGGATGAGAGGGGGCACACCTACGAAGCACATTAGGACATTGAACAAGTGATGGTTCAACATTTCCAAAAAATAGTTGAGTAGCCCCAACTAGATAGGCGAGATGATATGCAAAGGATTATCAGGCATATCCCTAAGATGATCACGGAAGAACACAATAAGAATTTGAATAAACTGGTCTCCATGGAAGAGGTGGCCCAAACTGTGAATGAAATACCCAATGGTAAAGCCCCTGAACCAGATGGATTACTATCGATTCTTTAAAGAGTGTTGGGAAATAATTAATAAATATAATATATAAATATATATTATATATATATTATATATATGAGGTGGAGCAAATCTCAAGACGTTAGTAGCATTCTGATACTTAAAATCAATGTTTATTTCCCTTATTATGAAGGAATAAAGGGCTAGCACTCCTCAGAAATTTACGCCAATAGCCCTATGCAATGTGCTATACAAGATAATATCCAAAGTAGCAACTAACATGATGAAAGTGGTTCATCCCTATCTAATCTTAGCAGAAAATTATGGGTTTGTCAAGGGAGACAAATCTTAGATAATGTGATTCTTGGGCATGAAATAACTCACTAGTTCAAGACCTAGAAAATGGAGGTATGATTATTAAACTAGATTTGTCGAAGGTGTGCGATAACATTAGTTTGGAGTATACGAAATTACCATTAGGGCATTTGGCTTTGAAAAATGATGGATTAGGTGGATTATTTCCTTAGTCTCATCCCCCAATTTTTCAATCTTGGTTAATGGAGACTCGGAAAAACCTTTCTTCCCGTCTTGTGGTATAGGACAAGGGGACCTTATGTCTCCCTCTTGGTTTGTCATAATGATGGAAGGCCTGAGGAGGGCTATCACTACTGTAAGTAGAGAAGTGGATCTAAGGAGCCTTAAGCTAGATGAAGAATGTCAGGCAACAATGCGTCAAAATTTCGTCGATGATACCATGTTGCACAATATTTCCATGGTAAAGGAGGCCCATTCATTCACATTCATCCTTGGCACCTTTACCTTTTCCTCAGGTATGAAGATCAATCAGTCTAAGTCCATGGTTTTTTACTTTAACACTCATGTTTCTATCAAGAGGAATTTGACTGCTATCTTAGGGTTCCAAAGAAATTCTCTCCCATCAAAGAACCTTGGGGTCCCTCTTACAATGCAAGCCTAGAAGAATTCCAATTGGAAGAAAGTTATCTGAAACCTTGAGGACTTTGTTAAATGATGGACCATAAGAGCCGTGGAGTTGGTTGGTTAGCTACTCTTGACTCATAAGGGAGTGCTGAAAAAGATCAAGGATATCTAGAGGAACTTTTTATCGAAAGGGGTAGAGGAAAAATATAAATGCACACTAGCGGCTTGAAATATAGTGTGAAAACTCAAATATGCATGAGGCCTTGGTCTTCAATATCCAAAGATAACCACTATAGAAAATGGTGAAAAATTATGGTGGAGATGGTTAAAAGAGGGGTCGGCGCCACAGTAAAGGTTTTGATATCAAAAAATGCATCTAATTTTTAAACAAAAGACATGGTTTGACTCTTGGGTTCAATCTAGAGGTCAACTATTTGGAATTTGGCATGGAATAACAGAGGTTTCATACAACCACATTGTTTCTGCGAAATACGAAATGGAAAAGAGGCCCTATTATGGGATGATGTGTGGCAAAAAAAATCCAAGTTAACAAGAGAGGAGGTAATCTAATGCATTCATAAACATCTAGAGGTGTTAAAAATTATGTAGTTCACCTTAGTTCATCATTTAATGAATGCGGTAATGGACAAGGTGGAAAATGTAGGGGTTGAAAGCATCCGTTCATTAATGAACGCGGCATGATAGAAGTTTTCTAAGGGCCAGCTAAAGGAGGAGTGTCGAATATTAGTGGAGCAAGATTACTCCATGTCTGTATTGAAGGTTGATAGAGAAGGGGTGGGACCAATTCAAGATAGTGACTCACCTAGTGATATGAATGAATAACCCTCATTATGGATAGAAATTTATCAGTTAGTTGGGAAATAAGAAGGGGTACATGTTTCTAGTACAAAAAAGGAGTGACAGTTGATGATGGGAAGGAGTGGATTTCCTCTGTAGTATATCATCATTCAGATTGTCTCATTAATCAAAGAGGGAAATGAGAGGATTGGGAAGGTACGACATCTCGAGGGCAGGTGTATAGGAGCAGGGCCATGGCGATTATGATTTTGTTTGAGACCATATAACATTCACTTGAGTCTACATAGATGAGACTCTTGATGAAATGTCTCAAAACCTTCTGGTCACTTGATGTACACATCCTCCTCAATAACTCGATTGAGAAATGTTATTTTTGCATCTAGCTGGTGGATCTTCCACCCCATCTGCATAGCTAGAGAAATAATTGATCTAATTTGTGAGTACCTTGCCACAGGAGTAACGGTCTCCTTGTATTAAATTATGTCAACATAATACTATCCCTTGGCCACGAATATGGCCTTATACTTCTCTATGATTCTGTCCATTTTCTGCTTCACCTTGAAGATCCATATGAAACCCATTATTTATTTATTTGTTGGTCTTGGGACCACTTCCGAAACACTATTCTTTACAATGGATTTATATTTCTCCACCATTTCATCAACCCATACAGGTTTCTCTTCTAGTCCCTCAAACGAGGATGGCTCATTATCTATAAGCTCATTCATTAGATCCATGTAGCCATTGTACCTCTCATGTGAACTCCTTTTCCTACATAAATATGAATGATCTCTCACATTCTCCCTCACATCCTGCACAAGTCTATCATCATCCCTAGTTCTTTTTCTGCCTTCGCTAGATGGTTTTATTTGAGTGAATGTCTCCACTCTCTTCTCCTCAATTTTCGGTTACTCCACAACTTCTTGAGGCTCCTCCATTGGAGCTAAAATCCCCTCTTCTTGTGGGATCTAAATCTCCCTCTCAAGAAAGCACCACATCACTTTCTCTTCATCAAACATTACATACCTTTCCGCAACTGTAATTCTGAGGGTTGGAAAGTACACATGGTAGTTGTGGGGAGTTTCTGTGTAACCCAAAATACCCCCAATTATGAGGTAGACTCAAGCTTATTCCCTGATTTCTTGGAGACATGGCAGTAAGTAGAGGCTTAAAAAATTATGTAGTGCGACATATATGAATTTCTCCCTTATAAAGCGTCTTGTAGTGTAATCATGCCAAGAACCCAATGAGGAATCTAGTTTTGCAAATATATTGTTGTGTTGCATTCCTCATCCCACAAATTCATAGGTAGGCCTTCATCATGCAACATCACCCTCACTACTCCCACAATTCTACGGTTCTTTCTCTCAGCTACCCAATTCTGTTGTGGGTTTTGGGGTGTTGTCAACTCTCATCGAATACCTTGTTTTGCACATAAATGTTTAAATTCATTCGACATGTACTCACATCCATTATCACTCTTGAGAGCTTTCACCTTCTTGTTGCTTTGTTTCTCAACTAGTGCCTTGTATTCTATGAACATCGAGAATGTCTCATCTTTCTTCCACATGAACAATATCCATTACTTCCGTGAGAATTCATCAATAAAAATAACAAAATATTTATGTGTGGCAATGAAGGCCATTGATAAAGGTCCACTAACATCAAAGTGGATCATTTCTATGACTGCATGTGCTTTGTTGTCTCGATCATGGAATGTGTGTTTTGTGTACTTCCCCAACATATATTGTTTTCATATATCCTACTTCTCAAGTTCTCCTTTAGGGAAGCCAATGTTTATTTTTTGTATAATATTTAAGGTTCGATGATGCAAATGGCCATGTCTTTTGTGCCAAAGTTCACCGACATGGCACCCCTACACTTTCTTTGTCTTAGTGCTTAATGCATCATAGTCTTCCACATATTTCTTATACAGGCTCTTCACACGAACCCCAATCTGTTTCACCTGTCCTATGGCTATGTGTCTCAGGAATTCTTTCACTTTACTAAAGATGACATCATAACCATGGTATTCCCAAAATGAAACAAATATGAGACTTTTATTCAAGCCTCGAACAAGCATGTCATCCTTGAGCCTGAGAGGGGAGTTTGACTCCCTCTAAAAGGTGATTATACCAATATCAACCATGTTGTACCTTTTTTTGTCCCCTATTTTGATGTGAATCTAGAGATATTTCTCCTCCAGGTCACTAAAAAAATATCTAAACATTTTCATGTGGAACGATGAACCTGAATCCAAGTACAACACGCCCCCCATTAGTGTTCTCAACATGCATGCGATAAGGGTGAGGTAAAGCTCAAACTATGAAGCCAAATCTTCACCTACTTCTCCTCCTAAGGTCTTCTTTATTTCCCTTTCTTGTGGACACTACATGGCATAGTGCCTGTATTCATCAGAATGGAAGCATTTCATTTTTTATAGATCTTTGTTCTCTCTCCCTTAGCCAGATTCTGGTCCGGTTTGACATTTTTTCCCTTTTCCCATCTTTCCCTTTATAACCAGTGAAATTTTTCTTAATCCTCACCCTTGGATGAGGTCCTATCTCTAGTATTCTAGCTTATTTCTCCCAATACCAAATCATACCATAAGTATTCCCAATTCGGTAGTTTCTCCCAATTGTTCACTAAATCTTGATAGCTATGCCAACTCTTGGGAAGGCCTAGAAGGGCTACACTTACCAAGTCATCCTCTGAAACAACAACACCAACTCCTACATGCTCATTACAAACTTGTGTGAACCTACTAAGATACTATGGGATATTGTCGTTCTCCTGCATCTTGATATTTCAAAGTTTATCCTTCAGCGCCGACTTCCTATGGTCACTATTATTTTGGGATAGGTATGTAAGTTCCTACCACATTTCATAAGCATTTTCTTTCCAATGGATATTGGTGATAATGTGGTCACATACTCCCTCCAATAGGTCTCGTACTCCCTCCAATATTATTCTGCTCACATTGGCTACATCTTTCTTCCACTAAGCAAGGTTTTGGGCATTAGATTCCATTGGTTTTGCAACATCTCTCTTGATGTATTGTAACAATCCATTGCCATCAAATACCTCCTCCGTGTTATGAATTAGAGTTTCCTTCCAAGGCATGCTCTAGCCTCAGCCCGTTGAAGGTCATCTTCTAAGCTATGAAGAGGTCCTACTACACTGAACTACAAATTTGAACCTCATAAGAAACAACTTGGAAATTATTTCTCTAGTGTGAATCTTGATATGATACCATGTAGAAATTATGGTGTATATTTGCAACTTCTCAGTAATTTTTTTATAAAAATTACAAGACATAAACCTACTCTAATGCTTTGTGGAATTTAACTCACAATTTAGAATAAAAAATGCAGACATGTAATAAGAAATAAAACACATGCACATAATATTTTTCCTCGGGAAAACAATATGCTAAAAAGCCCAATGCTTTCTTGCATTAATCTAATGAATAAAAATATATTACAATTTCTTTTCTCAATTGAGCACAACCTGTAAGAGAATAACCTATCTCTCTGCTCACTAAGAAGCTCTGACCTAGATTTAGTCAATTTTTTCCTTTGCTTGAGCCCATATTTCCTTAAACAATTCCTTGGGAAATTAGGCCCCTATTATTTAGGAATCTTTTCAAAATGGATTGCGTATTTTCCAAGTTTGATCATATGAATTCATGCAACACTTGTAAGCTAAAGACTAGTCTATAAATGATGTTACACTACCTTGGAATCTCTACCATAGCTGGGGAACTCCAATTCTTAACATGCACTACATATTTTGGGTTGATTGATTAGTTAACTGGATGATCATTGATTTTGAGTGAAGTCCCACTGCATAACTCACCTTCCATTAGTTCCTTGAAAGATTAGAACTAGTTTAATTGGAAACAAGTTGAGAGAACTAACCTTAATTGCTACAAATTAGAAATCACACATGCTTAACTCTACTCATGAAGAAAAACTACGTTTTCAGTGTCCATTTCCCTAAATCCCATCAGTTTTTGCCAGCCTCCATCACTTCACTTCGTAAAGAACCCATCAACAACATAAAGATGAACCCCTAATCCTTTACCTTTACCTTTTTCACTAGCGCCTCATATTGAATATTTAAAGATAAAATATTTATCTTTTCTTAAAAAATTATCTTAAAAGCCCCCTCCATGTAGTAGTGAGGAATTTAGTGAGCGACAAGTTGTCTCTAATCATATTAGTAACGATCGAAGCGATAGAAGAGGAATTGATGTTTGAGAAATATTACCAAGAAAAATTGTTGTATTCTTCAATGTCAGCTACCCTCACAAAATGAAGAGACCAACAAATTGTTATCTTTATAAAAGATAATGTGAATGGTAAGTGAAATATAAGCCTCTATATATGTGCGAGACAATAGTATCCGACAAGGTAGCAGACTTAGGGTGCATTGTCAGAGTCAATTTTGTAGTTGTTAGATAATATTGTCTTAAATTGATTTGGTTTTGTCTTAATTTTTAACTATGTTAAATAGATTTCTTCTTAAGTGGCCATTGGCTTAAATATAAAGTTGTCTTAAAATATTTTTGTCTCAAATTGTTTTGTCTTAAATATAATTTTTTGCCTTAAAATAATTTTGTCTTAAACTGTTTTTGTCTTAAAATATTTTTGTCTCAAATTGTTTTTGTCCTAAATATAAAGTTTTGTCTTAAAATAGTTTTGTCTTAAACAATTTTTGTCTTAAATATAAATTTTTGTCTTAAAATATTTTTTTCTCAAACTACTTTTGTCTTTGATTTAAAGTTTTTTGTTAATTTTTTTTTTGTCTTAAATATAAAGTTTTGTCTTAAAATATTTTTGTCTCAAACTATCTTTGTCTTAAATTTTATAATTAAGGTAGTTTAATTATATTATATTTTTGTGTAAGAATAGCTAAAATAAAAAGTGACCTTTTAAGACAAAATATGTTTTTTGTCTTAAAAAAATGAGTTAAAAGTGTCCTTCTTGTAGCAGTGTTCAAAGAAGTCTCAAGTTACTAGTTTATATGTGTGGCGTTCTAATATTCCTTAAAAGTTTTGTTTTGAGAATAAAGAGGTAGGAATTTTAGTTTTTTTTTTTTTTTTTTTTTAGGACTTAAAAAAGGTGAAACATGATATTTAAATACTTCTCATTGAGACTGGCAAGGGGAGTGTTTGAAGTTCCTTTAGTCCTCCTTGTTGCAATTTTGTTAAAATGACTCCTTTATGCTATGTTCAATTTACAAATGACCCTTTACTAGACGACCTTCTAACTCAAATGAGACCTTCCTTGTAAACAAAAAAAAGTGAAAGGTGTCTATTTATTTTTAAGGTTAAATGACATATCATGCAAATCTAGGAAGCCATTTTTCTCTTCACTTGGAGTTCATCCTAAAAGAAGACTTGGTTCTTTCAGATGAAATAGAATAAGAGTAAGGCCTTAGGTGATGCCTTCAAATTATACAACTTACTCGACCACCAACTATCCTCCATAAGACCGAGATATAGCAAGGATAAATATCCCATCTTAGTGTTGTAATGGTAGAACATTTTTCCAAGAAAACATTCCATCTAATGGTATGCATTTCTTAAGAAACATGACAATTTTAAATTTCCCCTATGAACTCTATCCAAAATGTTACGTTCACCCTAAAAATGTGTCACATGTGCATCTAATTGTCTTCGAGAAGGCCTTACCTTCACCCTAAAATCCCATCACCTCTCCCTCTAATTTTTCCTCGGAACACAAAGTAGTGAGATTAGGATCACTAATCTTGATGACCGTGATTATACTTGTAGCTTAGAAAGGAAGGATAAATTTATTTAGGAAAGAAGATATTTACCTGGAAACACATGATTACATGCAAAACAAGTTTTTTTCAAACAAAGCAAAAAATACCCTAATACAAGAAACATCAAAGTCAAAATTTTCCATTGTTGGATGGATTATGCATAGACTTGCATCCATCTAATCCAATCTGAAAATAAATATAGCACTATGTACTTTTCCACCAACGCTTTTCTCCACAAGGTTTTTCTTGTTAGGAAGTTTCACAATGATTTTTTAGCCAAAGATTTTATGAATATAAATGTATTTTTTATGCGCCATCCATCTTGTTGTTTTCCAATTGATAACACGAGATCCTAGATACTCCCCTTTTCCATTCTAGAGATAATTGAAGCATGTTTTCTGAATTTTATTTAAGATTCCAGATGGAGCATGTTCCATTAGGTGCCAATAAATTAAAATAACAACAAGAAATTTTTTTATCTGAACCAATATTCCAACTAGACTAATCCATCTATTATACCAAAACTTGATTATTTTTTTAATTTCCAAAATAAGCTAGTTCCATATTGGAGGAAGGAAAATTCATATTGGAACCTGGAGCAGTCATAGAAACAAGAACCTGATAGCTCGAAATCGATCAATTTCAGAGTATTTGATCAAGTGGAAGAACTTACCTGCTGAAGATTCCACATGGGAGGACAAGAATTTTATATAGAAGCATCAAGAACTACTCAAGCATTGAGGAAAGCACCTTTTGAAGGAGAGGGGCATGTTAGGCCCCTATAGTACTAGTGTAACCACTTATTGTTATTAGTACAACCCCTTTATTATATTGATGTACCCATATAGTGCCCATATTGTTACTATTGTGCCCCATAGAAGCCCACTATTGTTATTATTGTGCCCTTACATTATTATTGTTATGTTGGCTCTGATTATATTATGACCCCTTAGACTCCTATATATAGAAAGGAGGTATTTTCATTTGTATCATTCAATAATTGTTCATTTATATAATGTAAAGGAGGTTCCCCCCTCGAAGAGGCTGAATTCTAATGCGTTAATCTGTCTTTTCAACCTTTTGTGAGCTGGTTTCATAACAAACCCTAATCTGTTTCACCTGTCCTATGGCTATGTGTCTCAAGAATGCTTTCAATTTGCTAAAGATCACATCATAACAACAATATTCCCAAAATGAGACAAATATGAGACTTTTATTCAAGCCTCGAATAGACATGTCATCCTTGAGCCTGAGAGGGGAGTTTGACTCCCTCTGGAAGGTTATTATACCAATATCGACCATGTTGTACCTTTTTTCGTCCCCTATTTTGATGTGAATCTAGAGATATTTCTCCTCCAGGTTAGTAAAACAATATCTAAACCTTGTCATGTGGAACGATGAACCTAAGTCCAAGTACCACACGCTCCCCATTAGTGTGGTCAACATGCATGTGATAAGGGTAAGGTAAAGCTCAAACTATGAAGCCAAATCTTCACCTACTTCTCATCCTAAGGTCTTCTTTATTTCCTTTCTATGTGGACAGTTCATGGCATAATGCGTATATTCATGAGAATGGAAGCATTTAATTTTTGACAGATCTTTGTTCTCTCTCCCTTGGCTGGATTCTAGTTCGGTTTGAAATTTCGTCCCTTTTCCCTTCCTTCCCTTTATAACCAATGCAAAGTTTTCTTCATCCTCACCCTTGGATGAGGTCCTATCTCTGGTATTCTACCTTATTTCCCCCAATACCAAATCATACCATAAGTATTCCGAATTCGGTAGTTTCTTCCACCCATTCACTGAATCTTGATAGCTATGCCAACTCTTGGGAAGGCGTAGAAGGGCTACACTTACCAAGTCATCCTCTGAAAAAACAACACCAACTCCTACATGCTCATTACAAACTTGTGTGAACCTACTAGGATACTGAGGGATATTGTCATTCTCCTGCATATTGATATTTCAAAGTTTATCCTTGAGCGCTAACTTCCTATGGTCATTATTATTTTGGAATAGGTATGTAAGTTCCTACCACATTTCATAAGAATTTTCTTTCCAATGGAGATTGGTGATAATGTGGTCGTGTACTCGCTCCAATAGGTCTCGTACTCCCTCCAATATTATTCTCCTCACCTTGGCTACATATTTCTTCCACTAAGCAAGGTATTGGGCATCAGATTCCATTGGTTTTGCAACATCTCTCTTGATGTATTGTAACAGTCCATTGTCATCGAATACCTCCTATGTGCAATGAATTAGAGCTTCCTTCCAAGGAATGCTCTAGCCTTAGCCCATTGAAGGTCATCTTCTAAGCTATGAAGAGATCCTACTACACTAAACTACAAATTTGAACCTCCTAAGAAACAACTTGGAAATTCCTTCTCTAAAGTGAATCTTCATATCATACCATGTAGAAATTATGGTGTATATTTGCAACTTCTCATGAATTTTTTTATCAAAATCACAAGACGCAAACCTACTCTAATGATCTATGGAAGTTAACTGACAAATTAGAATAAAAAATTCAGACATGCAAGAAGAAATAACACACATGCACACCATATTTTTCCCAGGGAAAACAATCTGCTAAAAACCCCAATGATTTCTTGCATTAATCTAATGAATATAAATATATTACAATTGCTTTTCTCAAATGAGCACAACATGTAAGAGAATAACCTATCTCTCTGCTCGCTAAGAAGCTCTGACCTAGATTTAGTCAATTTTTGCCCTTGCTTGAGCCCATATTTCCTCAAACAATTCCTTGAGAAATTAGGCCCATATTATTTAGGAATCCTTTCAAAATGGATTGTGTATTTCCCAAGGTTGATCATATGAATTCATGCAATACTTGTACACTGAAGACTAGTCTACAAATGATGTTACACTACCTTGGAATCTGTACCATAGTTGGGGAACTCCAATTCTTCACATGCACTAGAGATTTTGGGTTGATTCATTAGTTAACTAGATGATCACTGAGTTAGAGTGAATTTCCACTGCATAACTCACCTTCCATTAGTTCCTTGAATGATCAGAACTAGTTTAGTTGGAAACAAGTTGAGATAACTAACTTTAATTTCTACAAATTAGAAATCACATATGCTTAACTGAACATTAACTCATCCAAATAGAATTTACTGAGTAAATTGGGTGATACAAGCCATGTCACACAAGTTAATTGCATCCAAGTTGTCTACTGATGTGGAAATTCAAATGTTATTAATTTAATGAAGGAAAAAACAAATTAAGAATTTCTTGCTACATGTTTCAATAATCCTTCATGTGAATATAATCCATGTTTTCGATGATAGTCAGGACTTCCATCACAACAATGTACTGATAAAAACAATCAATAGATATAAGTATCGTTCAAAATAAACAAAATAGTAAAAGCAACACATATTAGATCACAATTGATAGAGACCGTGAAAAGTACTCCAACTATGTTACTTCCTATCCACGTTTAGCGAAAGTTCCTCCATCTCTCCACTCACGAAGAAAAAATATGTTTTCATTGTCCATTGCCCTAAATCCCAACTGTTTTTGTCAGCCTCCATCGCTTCACTTCGTAAAGAACCCATCAACAACATAAAGATGAACCCCTAATCCTTTACCTTTACCTTTTTCACTAGTGCCTCATATTGAATATTTAAAGACAAAATATTTATTTTTTCTTAAAAATTATCTTTAAAGCCTCCTCCGTGTAGTAGTGAGGAATGTAGTGACCGACAAGTTGTCTCTAATCGTATCAGTAATGATCAAAGGGATAGAAGGGGAATTGATGTTCGAGAAATATTGCTAAGAAAAGTTGTTGTATTCTTCAATGTCAGCTACCCTCACAAAATGAAGAGACCAACAAATTGTTATCTTTATAAAAGATAATGTGAATGGTAAGTGAAATATAAGCCTTTGTATATGTGGGAGACAATAGTATCCGACAACGTAGTAGACTTAGGGCACACTGTCAGAGTCAATTTGTAGTTGTTAGATAATATTGTCTTAAATTGATTTGGTTTTGTCTTAATTTTTAATTGTCTTAAATAGATTTCTTCTTAAGTGGCCATTGGCTTAAATATAAAAGTTTTTGTCTTAAAATATTTTTGTCTCAAATTGTTTTGTCTTAAATATAATTTTGCCTAAAATAAATTTGTCTTAAACTTTTTGTCTAAAATATTTTTTTCTCAAATTGTTTTGTCTAAAATTAAAGTTTTGTCTAAAATATTTTTTTCTCAAACTGCTTTTTGTCTTCAATTTAAAGTTTTTGTTAATTTTTTTGTCTTAAATATAAACTGTTGTCTTAAATAATTTTTGTCTCAAACTATCTTTGTCTTAAATTTTTATAATTAAGGCATTTTAATTATATATATTTTTGTGGTAAAAATAACTAAATAAAAAGTGACTTTTTAAAGACTATATATATATAATATATATATATATGTCTTAAAAAAATAGTTTAAAAGTAACCTCATATGTAGTGTGTTAAAAGAAAGTCCTCAAGTTACTAGTTAGACATTTATATATGTGGTGCATTTTAATATTCCTTAAAAGTTTTGTATTGAGAATAAAGAGGTAAGGAATTTCAGTTTTTTTTTTTTTTTTCAAGACTCAAAAAGAGTGAAACATCATATTTAAATACATTTCCACATTCTCATTAAGACTAGCAAGGGGAGATTTTGAATTTCCTTTAGTCCTCCTTAATTTTGTTAAAATGACTCCTTTATGCTATGTTCAATTTATAGATGACCGTTTACTAGATGACCTTCTAACTCAAATGAGACCTTCCTTGTAAACAAAAAAAAGTGAAAGTTGTCTGTTTATTTTTAAGGCTAAATGACATATCATGCAAATCTAGGAAGCCATTTTTCTCTTGACTTGGAGTTCATCCTAAGAGAAGGTTTGGTTGTTTCAGATGAAATGGAATAAGAGTAAGGCCTTAGGTGATGCCTTAAAATTCCACAACTTACTCGACCACCAACTATCCTCCATAATACTGAGACATAGCAAGGATAAATATCCCATCTTAGTGTTGTAATGTTAGAACATTTTTCCAAAAAAACATTCCATCTAATGATATGCATTTCTTAATAAACATGAGACTTTTAAATTTCCCCTATGAACTCTATCCAAAATGTTACCTTCACCCTAAAAATACATCACATGTGCATCTAACTGTCTTTTAGAAGGCCTTACCTTCACCCTAAAATCCCATCACCTCTCCCTCTAATTGTTCCTCGAAACACAAAGTAGTGTGATTAGGATCACTAATCTTGATGATTGTGATTGTACTTGTAGCTTAGAAAGGAAGGATAAATTTATTTAAGAAAGAAGATATTTACCTCGAAACACATGATTACATGCAAACAAATTCTTGTTCAAACAAACCAGAAAATACCCTACTACAAGAAACATCAAAGTCATAATTTTCCATTGTTGGATGGATTATGCATAGACTTGCATCCATCTAGTCCAATCTAAAAATAAATATAGCACTATGTACTTTTCCCCTAATGCTTTTCTCCACAATATTTTTCTTGTTAGGAAGTTTCACAATGATCTTTTAGCCAAAGATTTTATGAATATAAATGTATTTTTATGTGCCATCCATCTTGTTGTTTTCCAATTGATAACGTGAGATCCTAGATACTCCCCATTTCCATTCTAGAGATAATTGAAGCATGTATTTTGAATTTTATTTAAGATTCCAGATGGACCATGTTCCATTTGGTGCCAATAAATTAAAATAACTCCAAGAACTTTTTTGATCTAAACCAATATTCCACCTAGACTAATCCACCTATTATACCAAAACTTGATTATTTTTTTAATTTCCAAAATAAGCTAGTTCCATTCTATAACTTAGCTTAGGCACTATATTCGTTTTAAGAATAGAGCATAGGTATTTGATGTCTTTTTCTAAATCAGAGGCATTGATAGAGAAAATATTAACCATGTATTTTTATAGGTCCTCATCAATTTTCGGGGAATAAAGGTTTTCTTTAAGCACATTGAACATCATCATGTTGTAGCACAAAATGGATATAGGGTTTCCTTTAGTTTTTAAGATTCAAATTCTGAGAAAAAATAAAATCACAATACATTGTCTAATAAGAACACATATGCTAGTTTATCAAGCACAATTTTTAAGGATTTTAGATATTTTTCCATATAGCTTCGATAAGAGCATGATGAAGTATTTATACTATTAAGAGAAATGGAAGGGGGAAATTGGGCACCCTTGTTGCAACGTCCTTAAAGAAAGAAAAAATATGAACACAAACCATTTATGAGAAACAAAAAATCATTTGATGTGCCACATCCAATTATTATTTTACCTCCTAGTAATAAAACCCAATTTGTAACATGATTAGATGGAGAATAACAAATAAGCATGGTCATAGGATATTGATAAGTCCAGTTTGAGAACACCTATCAAATACTTACTTGTTTTTATTGGGTTTAGACATCCTAGGATGTACCTATTGTTTCATTAATAATTCACAATTTTTGTCTAAAATGATATTTGACGACATTGATTTGATCCTTATGGATATCAAGTTTCGAATATTTTTATACAAGAAATTAGAAAGGGAAATATGCTTGAGACCTTTAAAGGTATTATGATAATTGAATTTTGGAATCAAAGTGATGAAGGTAGAATTGATGCTCTTGACAAATTATGAATTAAACATGTCTCCTCAACTACTAGCAAGAGGTCATCACCGGGAGTCTCAAAAATGTCTGCAAAGAAATCTATGATCCTACCATCTAGATTAGGGATCTTATATTGTTTAAAATACCTCATGAATTCTAATAATTCTTTCTCTGTGACTAGCTTAAAGATATCTTCATTCATCTCCTCATCAATAAGGGTTGGGAATAGACTAACTAAATGAAGGACCTTTCTCATATTTATATGCCCAAATTCTATAAATATTTCTTTGAAATGTTAAACACTTAGATTAAAAAGTGCTTGAAATCGTATTTTTTGTACCATCTTGCATATGTGAACTCCCATATAATAATTGTATCTTCCCTATACATGGAAAAATGCAGAAAGCACTTAGTATTTTAACATCCCTCATTTATCCAAGGTGCATGACTTCTTAAACTCAAATCTCTCTTAGGTCATAAGAGCACAAGCTTCTTTATACTGTCCATATGCTCTTACGAGAATTTATGTAGGTCAAGGGATGTAAATAGAGATTCAAGCATATTCCCTTCAAAAATTCCACCATGGTTGTGCGATGAAAATAAAACCGCAAACTCATGGTCCAAAACCAAATTTTTCTTTGATGGATGACCAATATCTCTCTTATATATTAATAAATAATTTGTATATTGTAAGACTATAATAATAATTTAATCTAATTTCAATAAAAATACAAAACTATGTAAATATATTATGAATTTAAAATTACTATAAATTTAAATTAACTTAGAATATAAATTTAAATTAACTTAGAATAAACATATAAATACATATTATTTTGAGATTAGTTTAAATTCAAATTAACTTATGATAAATATATAAAATATTTAATAATTTTTCAAATAAACTATTAACACATACATTTTGACACCAATCCTTAAAAAAAGCAATTTAATATGGATGGAAATAATTAAAACATATGAACACACTGTCAATTCAAAAGGAAGAGAAATTTATACTTATTTTAAAAAATATCTCAAATATTAAATAATTATTTTTCAAATATATTTATATGTAAACAATATTTTATATTATCTCCTTAAAAAAATTGAATTAATTTCACTGATAAGATAAAACATAATAAAATATTCCCTATTTATATTTGAGAGGCTACAATTAAAGCGTATTCCTATAACATAACAGGGTAAGCATGAGAATTTAAATTAATCTTTACTAAATGTGAGAATGCATAAAATAATCGGTAAGATGTTTTTGTTGCTGTTTGTGTGGTCCAAGTAAGAGCACCATCAAATATTCCTTTATTGGTTGCTTTTCTCCACAACCGTCCTCTGTTAAATTTAAATTTACGACGAGTAGACCTGAGTCAGCGGTAGATGACAAGCTTGTGTCAATCGTGGGATGAATATAATTGAAGGAATTACGAAATTTTCTAAGTTAAGATAAGAAGACATGAGTAAGCATTACAATGACAATCTGGTCTCTATCATGAGAGACCTATAATGCAAGAAACTGAAATTCAGAACCCTATTCGTTGATGTTGATCACACATTTCTAGTCTCTACCATGGGAAAGTTATAAAGTAAGAAATTGAAATCAAGGACCCCATTCGTTGATGTCGATGACACATTTCTTTTCATAAACTGTGTTTGAAACGACCTTCGTTCTTATCATCACAGTTAACATATTAATTCCACCTTAACAGCGACCACCAAGTAATGTGTTGTACACATACGGACCACGAGCTGCAACCTGCCCCACCCTAGGTTGTAAGGAGTGGTGACTCCTATTCACAACCTTATTATAATGTAAACATAAAGTTGAATAGACGACCACCCTAGGTTGTAAGGAGTGGTGACTCCTATTCACAACCTTATTATAATGTAAACATAAAGTTGAATAGGCTTTATCGCTATGGTTATCATGTTTTAAATATATCATAGGAGCTAGTAATATATTTTATTTTTAGTGAACTTGAGAGATGGGAATTTCAAATGCAATGGCAATCCGAGTATAAGAAGGGATCAAGCAGAGGGGGAATCAGCAGTAGTTGACTACGTGTTTCATACACATTATTCATTCCTTTCTCTGATCTCTGTCATCTTGCTCCTTCTGCCTCATATTCTCAGGAAGCATGAGTCCCAAGATTCATCCACATGAACCAGAGTTCGCCGGGCATGCTTGGATCGACGATAAGGTCTCCAAGGCGTCTGCCACAGCGCTCACAGTGTGGAAAAAGTCTCTTGTTTTCAGCTGCAATGGCTATACTGTTTTCGACTCCAGCGGCAACCTTGTGTTTAGAGTGGACAACTATCCTTCAGATCCCCAGGACCAAGTCGTTCTCATGGACGCTGCAGGAGTGGCGATCCTCACGTTGCGGCGGAAGGTATGCAAACATATATACTATCTTTCAAATTGATCTTCGTTGTTTTCTCTTTTGAAGAACAAAATCTCTGCAACGTTTGAAAGCACACTGAATTGTATTATTGTATGTGAAACAGAGGCTGAGTCTACAGAATGAATGGCGAGGATTCTTAGGAGAGTTCCGGGATGCCCAGAAACCATTGTTCGTCATTCGAAGGGCGCCATCTCTGCTAATAACCAGAAAGAGCTTGGCAGAAGTGCACATGTGTACTTCTTCGGCTAAGAGCAAAATGAAGAAGACGCCAGATTTCCATGTTGAAGGATGTTATGCCAAACGTTGCTTCACCATTACGAATAGCTTTAACGAGGTCGTTGCAGAGGTATGTATGTTACAATCTATATGTATGCTCAGAGTAATTCATTTGGGTGTGTTCATGCCAAGTTCTGAAAATATTTGGTGTTTCGGTTTCAGGTGAAGCCAAAGCAGGTGAGAGCAGAGATAACACTGGGAGGAGATGTGTTCAATCTGATAGTGAGTCCTGGCGACGACCAAGCTTTGGTTATGGGATTGATTATCGCTCTCGATCAGATCATGCCGTCGGATTGAAAGCCCATCCTCTTCAAGGGGTACCAGAAGGAAACGGAGAGAAGGAATGTGTTTTAGGGTTTCTTCCTCTCATGGTATTCCTGGCATTCGAAATTCCAAATTTCGATGAAGAGGATTTGAAGGTACAGAATCCCACTTCGGAATATGTGAGAATTGTGGAACAGTGTGTTTCACTCGAATGTGACGCCATGTTTAGAGTAGGTGAGGTCAGTAGAGTCAGCAAACTCCTTTCGGCCTAGATAAACACTCAAAATGTATGGAAACGACTTTTATTTCTTGATCAATAAAATATAGCAGGTATTATAGCAGGTATTACGGTGAATAAGTTTGTGAAAATTTACTTTAATTTATGAGAGATCTTTTAGTGTAAATCACATAAAATTTCATTTGTCGACGCGTTTCGAATTAATTAGTGTGATTCATCGCACTAAAACTAATTGGTTCGAATTAATTAGTGTGGTTCATCACACTAACACTAATTGGTTCGAAACACGTAGATAAATAAAATTTTATGTGATTTAAGCTAAAAAATCTCTTATAAATTTGACATGAATCACAGAAACCTCAATTCTACAACTTACTTTAAATTAACTTTATGATTAAAATATTTTAAATACATAAAACAATAGTTTGAAATATTGCATGAGACAAAATTTAAACAAAAAAGAACGTTTTGAAGACACTTAACATGGAAATATAGCTGTTTTTTTAATATTTTTATAAAATATAACCAGAATAGATTAAATTTATTATTAAAAAGTAAAATCGAGGGCCGATATTTATGATATAAATTTATAAAAAAAAATCTTTCAGAACAACTTAACATGTATCATAGCCCTCCATTATTTATAATATATATAAATTTAAATAATATTACATATATATTAAATTCTTATTATTAAGAAAACTATTTTCAAACATATCCATATTTGAGTAGGAACATTGGAACTTTAGATATTTTGTTTCTTCAATTAGCAATCCATCGGCAAGTAAACCTTATATTTACTCCTAATCTACATTCTATTAAAAACAGAAACTCGAGCTATCTCGACCTTCTTTGACTCGGTGCAATTCTTTTAAACATATGTTTCTTTCAGTTAAGAATTCACCAACTATGACACAATGTTTGACTATAACGAAAATTTTATAATTTCTATAATGGACGTTTCAAAACAGTTTAAATGCCAATTCGTTTGGGCTTTTCCCTATTCCAAAAATTTGATTAACTTATTTAAAAGGTTAATTCTTCATTACATCATTTAGAATGATAATTTGTATATAAGTATGAATTCATTTTAATTATTAATCTAAATCTAATATTTAGATTTGGTATGAGGAATTAAATTTATTTGACCTACCAATCACTTTTTAATTATACAAATTTTAATTATTTTATATAGTATTAAAAAATATTTATTTATAATTTAGTAAGATAAAAAATTTATTTTTATATTTTTTTCATATAAATTATTCTATAAAATAAATCTATCAAAATAATAAAATTAATAAAACATATATTTAATTTATTAACATCTGTTAGTTATAATACACTTATATTTTATTATTTCATTTAACAAAAATACTATTAACATAATTTTAAACATAACCGCACATCCCGTTCATTTTAAACTATAAACATCCCCTTCATTTTAAACTATAAAATATGCTTCTAAACTATAAAATATGCTTCTACATTAGGTGTCAATTAGCACAAATACCTTATGTATCAATATTTTGTATCAATTATATGGAAATATCTTTCTTTCATTACAATAACCATGATATACCTCTCATTTAAAAAAATTATAACCTAACAAAATTGTTGCAAGTGCTTTCATATAAACGGTTGTTACTTATCATGTGTGAACTACTTCAAATTGGCTGGTGAGATACCCTTCACCTTATCTTTATTGTTGTGTTTTAAATGTAGCGTTCTCATTATTTTTCGATATAGTGGCTCCATAAGTGTTTCGATATAAATGTTATGAGTGGCTCCATAAGTGTTTTGACATGGTCCTTTAAAATTTGATAATATTCTTTAAATAGAAGGTAATTATAAATGTAATTATATTTTGTTATAGTGAAATGAATTTATTTTATGAAGATGATTTAGTTTTTATTAAATAATAGCTATTTAGTATAAAAATATGTATTTTATTCGTATTTATATATAAATACAAATAAATAACAAGTTTTTTTAATAAAATATTTTACCTATCAATATTGCACTATCTTAAATATAAATATTATATAGTGATCTTTTTATGACTATCATTTGTTACATAATAATCACCTTATCATATCCTTTCCCTCCCTAATAATCACCTTATCACCTTATCAGATCCTTTCTCTCCTTAAAGGAGATAGTTATTTTTGATGATAAGACTAAAATTAATTAATTTTTTCCTCGTTGAAGTTGAGGTTAATATATTTTTGGATTCTTTGATGGTATTTTAGTATATTGGTTAGGAATAAAATTTTATCATATTCTTTCTCTCCTTAAAGGAGATAGTTATGCTATATGAGGGTTGAGGTCTGCAACCAAAACTTAATGGTGGCCAGGAGGTAAAAGCGGCGGGAAGAAACCAAGAAAGTTAAAGGTGCAAAAACAAGAGAATAACAAAAAAAGACAAGCGAGAAAACCAAGAGTAATGGTCATGATGGAAGCAGCTAGGAGGGGAGAGATCCCCTCCAACCGACATGCCACGGTAGGAGAAGGACAAAATAGTTAGATAAAAGAGAGAAAACAGAATGAAGGACCTGTCCTAGGAGCAACCTGGTAGGCGAGAGGAAAGGGAAAATGTCTACCATGTGCGGAAGAGAAACCAAGGTTTGTAATCCTGCCAAACAAGCTAGAAAAGTATAGAAGCTACATGAAGGACCACACCATGATCTGTAAGTTCGTTGAAGTCTGGCCATCTGGAAAAGAACTAACCAGATGGATTCAACAAAAATTGCAGCCCCTAGGACACATCGAGCTAAAACTGGGAGCAAAAGGCTTCTTTACGGTAATCTTCTCTAACTTGCAAGACAGAGAAAGAGTATTTGAGAATGGCCCTTATTTTTAGTATAATGTGGGCCTATTAATGAAATATTGGGAATAATGCTATAACCTTGATAAGGAAAAAAAATTTAGGAGCACCAGTATGGGTTAGGTTATTTGGCTTACCAAGAGACTTTTGGGACCTAGAAATTTTGCAAGGGATAGAAAATACGATAAGGAGTTTTGTGAAAATAGCAGAAACCACCAAAAAGTTATTTGGCTTACCAATAGACTTTTGGTACCTAGAAATTTTGCAAGGGATAAAAAATATGATAAGGAGTTTTGTGAAAATAGTAGAAACCAGCAAAAAAGGTAGGTACACTTTGTATGCTAGGATATGTGTATACATAAATATTTCTAACCCGATCACAGATACAATGGAGCTAGAGTATGAGGATGAATTTTCGCAGCAAACCCTGGACTATAAACATATACCTTTTAGATGCCGTAGATGTCACGAATATGGACACTTGGTCCAAGAATGTCCCATAACAAAAGAAGAAGACGAGAGGAAAGGCAAGCAACAGCAGAAAAAACAAACAGATTCGGAAGGATTTCATGAGGTAAAGAGCAGAAAAATATGTACCAAAGAAAACTCAGATGAAGGAAAGAGAGTACGGCAAACAAACCCATGAAAATCAAATAGCTTCGAAATCCTTCAAGAAGAAGGAGAAGATGAGGATCAAAACATGGAATACCAGGAAGACAAAAAGAAAGACACTAGCTCTAGCCGCGAAAGGACCCATACAAAGAGGAAAGCATAGGAAGAACTGGTAGAATAGATAGAAAAAGGCAAAGAAGATGAAGAACAGACAGAAAGCATGGAGAAAAAAATCGAGATAAATCATGGGAAGACTTAGGTATAGAAGAAGAGGTCATACAGAAGCTATTAAATGAATGGATAAACCTGGATGACCGCTTTATTCCCGAGGACTAGAAAAGACTCTATGTGAAAACATTCCAGCAATATCAAGCTAAATAGGAAATAGGAAAAACAGACACAGAAGAACATCCAGAGAATTAGAAGGACAGTCGGCCAAACCAACAAGGACAAGTAAAAGGAGGAAGAAAAAAATGAGGTAGGAAAAATATTAAAGATTCCATACAACTAATGGGGGAAATGTTAGTGGACATAGGGAGGGTAGTTCCACTTTCGGTGGTGTTCCAAAACCTCAACCAAACCCCTCAATGATTTTGACATCCTGGAATATAAGAGGTCTTAACAGTAAAGGGAAGCATAAACATTTAGTGGAGCGGCTGAGAAAAGACAAACCACAGATTATGCTACTTCAGGAAACTAAAATTTTAGGACAAAAGATGGAGGAAATTTTAAATAAAATAAAACCGAGATATGAGCAAGTAACCATAGATGCTAAAGGAAGTGCGGGAGGGATAGTAGTCATCTGGAATCCAGCAAAAGTTACAACAGACTGGTGGATAGGAATGCCTAGAATCCTTACAGGAAAGTTTAGAATCATAGGGAAAAGTGAATGGTTTTTAGTGTCAGAAGTCTACGGGTCCCACACCCGAGTAGATCGTGGCTTATTTATAACTCAAATGCAAAAGCTTGGGAATATGCATCAGGAACAGATGTGGATTATGTCAGGAGACTTCAATATGACAACCTCCAAAGAATAAAAGAAAGGAGGAGTACAGAGGGAAGACCTAGAAATGGAGAGATTCTGAGATGTACAAATAGAATTAAGGTTGGTGGTCATTCCAACTATTAATGGAAAATTTACATGGAATAATAGAAGAGGTGGGAACAAAGAAATAGCATCAAGATTAGATAGATTCCTAGCCTCTGAACAAATAATAGGAAAGGACATCTGGTATGAAGCCTCTATTCTCCCATTGATAGGGTCAGACCACCGGCCTATTAAATTGGAGATTGCTATGGACTTCCAAAACAAAATAAGGTATTTTTGGTTCGAGGCCTTTTGGTTAAGGGATCTAGAATTCATAAACAAGATGAAAACTTTGTGGCAGTAGAGTAAAACTGGTTTGGATGGTAGAAAAAAAATGCATATGTTCCAAATAAGACTAAAAGACCTCAAAGGAAAAATAAAAAGATGGAACAGAGAGGAATTTGGTAACATCCAAAAAGAGAAAAAAAAATATAGATAATAATGGAGGGAATCCAACAACAAATCATCGAAGGAGGAAGAAGTCAGGAGTTGGTAGAGGAGGAAGGGAGGGTGATTAACCAAATCGAGGAAAGAAGAAAGCAGGAAGATACTTTGTGGAAACAAAAATCATGAGTCCAACGATTGAAAGAAGGGGAAAGAACTCAAAATTTTTCCATAAAGCAATGCTGAATTCTAGACATCACAACATAATTTTTTCACTTCAGGACAGTCAAGGGAACAAGGTACTTCAACAAGAAGAAATGAAGAAGCTACTGGTAGATTACTACAAAGGGATCTTAGCAGAACCTAATATATGCAGGGAGGAGGAAGTTACTAAGGTGTGCCAATATATTCCTAAAAAAGTTACCAGAGAAAAAAAACTCAGAGTGATCACAAAAGACGAAGTGGAGGAAGTGGTAAAAAAAATGGTGAAGAATAAGGCCCTAGGGCCAGATGGATTCACTATTGAAATTTACCAAGACTCCTAGAGTTTCATGAGCCAGGATCTTGTAGAACTTGTGGAGGAATGAAGATGCACAATGCGCATGCATCCGGTCCTAAATGTCACCTTTCTTGCTCTGATTCCAAAAAAAAAAAACTCGAAAGAACCCCAGGGATTCAGATTAATATTTCTATGTAACGTAGTATATAAAATACTGGCTACAATAATGGTAAACAAACTTAAACCGATCTTGACTGATCTCATTGCACAGGACAAAACTGGTTTTATTAAGGGAATACAGATAACAGATGGGATAGTAGTTGCTCAGGAAGTAATAAACTCACTAAAAAACTCTAAAAACAAAGGCATGTTAATAAAACTGGATTTGGCAAAGGCTTATGATCGTCTAAGTTGAGTATTTGGGGGGCATCCTTCAGGCTCATGGCTTTAACAGAAAAATATGCCCAGAGAAACAATTTTAACAGAAAAATGGAAATAACAAGACTGGAGGATTAACCAAACAGAGGAGAAAATTTTGTAGAGGTTACAATTAAACCAGAGCATGATAGAAAAAACCCTAAGTACAAACCAAAACAGAGAGGTTGAGGAGATAAACAAGTACAGGCATCCACCGTAAGGCTTTGTCAAACTAAACTTTGACGGGGCAGCAAAAGGCAACTCGGGAGAAGCAGGAATCAGAGGGCTATTCAGGAACGATGGAGGGAAAACTCTGAGAATTTTCGCGATGGATTGTGGAGAAGCAACAAACAATGAAGTGGAGTTACATGTGTTGAAACGCGTACTTGAAATAGAAATTCGGGAGAAGCACCAGAACCTTCAAATTGAGGGTAATTAAAAACTGGTAATTGATATGGTAAAAAAAACTACAAAATAAGACACCGATGGAAAATATTAGTAGGAGCTCGAGAACAGAATGGTTAACCAACAAAATAGGGAAATTGATCCATGGAATAGACTATCTGATTCCCACACATGCAAGGTGAACAGGTAGCAGACCGGTAGATTGGTTAGCAAATTGGGGAAGCCGAAATAGGGGAAGGACGATGGACATTGGAGAAATAGAGCTCCCCCACCCGGAGGAGAAGTTGTAGCTGCAAAACCTCCTCGACATCGATAAGTGTGGCAATAGAGATCTATAGAGGAATGTTCAGGAAAATGTAGTAAGTGACAGATGTGAGGAAAGGGCACAATTGGTGATGACAGATAGGCCACATGTGAGAAAGGGAAGGAGTAGGGCAGGTGATGAAGCAGGTCAGGGATGGATCATATCCCGAGGAGCCAGCAGAGGCGCAATTAAGGTGTGAGAGGGAGGGTAGAGTTGGAACTGGGCAAAGGGTCAGAGAATGGAGGGCAAATGGTAGCAGAAGGATAGAAAGGATACGACAGGAGTAGCTGGGAGGACGTAGGAGTTATGAGGAGTAAAGGTGGATAGAACAATCGAGACACATCTCGAGGAAAGGAATCATGAAGGAGTGTCGGGAAAGGAAAAAGACAGGTGGAGGTTAGAAGGGACAGAAGGATTGGAATAAATAAAAGAGGGCCTGAGGTGGCAATAGGAATTTGCATGTAGCAGATCATGAAGGAGGAGGGAATGAAGAAAGGTATTAGACAGGAGCAGCGCTCAGACAAAGTCCATGACATTGGCGGGGAAAGGTGGTATCTAGTCTTTTACTCCTGTTCAATCATTCTCTTTATAGATAGAAGTTGAAGTATCTGTAATTTTCCTGAGGTAACCATAAGGCAAAAATCAGAAGGTAGCCATAGCCTATCAATAGGATCGCTGAGACCCAAGAAACAAAGTTCTTACTAGATAAGAGGTGCAAGTCAGAAAGCCCTAGCTCCAGGGAGATCTGCTGGTCACCCAGGGAAATTGATACAAGGACTATTATAGAAAGGAAAACCCAAAACCAGGAAAGTTCTCAAGGGGGGAATAGTGGAACATTGAGAAGATGAGGTAGCCCCGTAAACAGTAGAACCCTTGATCCTTTCTTCCTAGTAGGAAAGCCCAGAAGGTTATCCGTAGAACTTAGAAGAACCCATCTCTATCGACAGTCAGTGAGACGAGAGGTTCTGCATAGGCCTTCTAAACAAGAGCCCCAAGGGTTCCCTACAGCCATTTTAAGAGGAGGAAATGAGTCGGGCCAAACCACAGGCCATCCCCTGGGGTGTTTGGTGCAGCTACACCACTGTCAAACACCTGGAAATCACAATTTCGACAAGGAAAGGGTGGTAAGTAATTGAATTAAAAATGAAATTCTAAACAATGTTACTGATTTTTGGTATTATGTCTTGCTAGGTAAGAAAGACTTTGTAAAGCGAAGCATTTAGTTAAGAAAAAAGATGGCCCCACGGAAAGGGAAAAAGGTCCTAAAACAGGAAGAGGGAACCAATAAAAATCAGAAAAGGAGAGGAAGGAAGTTGGAGGATGAGCATAGGATGTACATGATAAATGCTTACATGAAGGGGAACCCACCCAAAATTAGGGAGCAGATAAACGGGTGAGAAAGAGAGTTGAGATCAATCAGGTCAAACAAGGAGATCCCCAGTGGAGAATGGGAGGATATGGTGTTGGACCTAGGGAATTCGCGCAACCGCAACTCATTTTTCAATAAGTCAATTCAACGTTATTGGATAATGAAGCACATGGTAGCTAGAGCTATGGAGAAGAATTAGGCTATCCGGGAGGAAGAAGAAGAGGACAGGAGGCAACATAATGAGCAGTTATGGAATCAAAACAAGGAAGAGTTGGAGAACATGAAATCAATCCTTCTTAAGGAAATAACAGAGGTACAGATTCAGGTCTCCTACAACAATCTCATATCAAGAAGAATGGAATAGATACTGAGGGAGATGAAATGGATGATGGAACAGTGAGCCGAGGTTCCTGGATCAAGTGCCAAGGTGCCTGCCCCAATAATCTCCTTAGATGAAGACTGATGCAAGTGGTCATGTTGCTTAGTGCTTTTTCAGATAAAAAACAGATATCAGATGTATTACCTTAGAATAAAAGCTACGATAATGTGTAGAGCTTGGAAGAGCAAATATGTTAGAAACATTGATATGAACATTTTCAAATTTTGGTCTAGATTTAAGGCAGACAGGTGGTTGCCCGGTTTCCTGCAGGTGGGTTAACCACCTAGAACATATAAGGATGGATGTAAATTTTGTTTTTGAAAAATAGATAACAACACTACCAAAGTTAACAAAGAAAAAAAGGAAATAGTTATGCTTTGATAATATGACCTTGAAATTAATTAATTATTTTTCCTTGTTGATGTTAAGGTTAATATATTTTTGGATTATTTATGGTATTTTAGTATATTGGTTAGAAATAAAATTATAATGAATATTAAAATAAAATAATATGAAAAAATATCAATATATATGGTTTTCTTCCTTATAATTTTATTTTAATAATATATAATTGAAATAAATTTCCTCATAAAAGATTAAAAAAAAAAAAAACAAAATTCTAGATATAATTCGACATCAAATCTATAACTTAATAATAAATAGTTTAATGATAAATATTCTAAATTTTACTATAAAATTACAATATTTTTAATAAAAAAAAATTCAAAAAAAATTCTATCTAAATTTACTATAAAATTACAATATTTTATAAAATAATTTTTTCAAAAAGAATTCTACCAATACTTTATATCACTTATATAGGAAAAAATTTCTTTATATACGTCTCGTTTATAAAATTATAACCTGACCAAATCATTGTGAGCGCTTTCATATAATCCTTTCATTACAATTACCATGATATACCTCTCATTTAAAAAATTATAACCTAACCAAATCGTTGTGACTGCTTTCATATAATCCTTTCATTACAATAACCATGATACACTTCTCATTTAAAAGATTATAGCCAAACCAAATCATTGTGAGTGCTTTCATATAATCGGTTGTTACTCACCCTTTTGTTAACTACTTCAAATTGCCTCATGACATACCCTTCACGTTATCTTTATTCTCAAGGACATGATGTGTCTTAAAAGTAGCGTTCTCATTCATTTTCATTATCAAGGTTATGAGTGGCTCCATACGTGTTTTGAGATTGTCTTTTAAAATTTGATATTATTTCTTTAAATAAGAAGTAATTAAAATTTAGTTATATGTTCTTATTTCATTTTTTTATTATAGGTTGTGATTATAGTGAAATTAATTTTTTTATGGGATGATTTAATTTTTATTAAAGAATAATTATTTATTATAATAATATGTATGTTTTCATTATTAAGTGTATGCATATAAGTGAATAATATTTTTTCTTAATAAAGTGTATGACTTATCAATATCACACATCTTAAATTTAAATATTATATAGTGATGGTTTTATGAATATCTTTGGTTACATATCAATTACTACACCATATACTTTCCTCTTTAAAGGTGATGAGTTATTTTTTGATGATAAGACTTCGAAGTTTTTTTCCCTTCCTTTTTTTCTTTCTCTCTATGGTTGTTGAGATCGATATATCTTTAGACTCTTTCATACGAAGAATTATTATGTAATTTAGCATATTTGTTAGAATAAAATTATAATGCAATTTGATAATTAAGAGCTATTATGTACTTTGGTATATTTGTTGCTATATTGGTTAGGAATAAAATCATAATGTAATAAAATTATAATGAATGTTGAAATAAAATATAAAATGAAACAATATAAAGGAGACACATATATATTTATTCTCTTAATTATAATTGAAATAATATATATAGTTACAATAAAATTTCATTGTAAAAGAGATTGTTTTCTAGGAAAAAAATCCTAATATATAGTCTAACATCATGTGTATGAGTTAATGATGAATGGTCTAGATTGACTATGAAATTACAATATTTAAAAGAAAAAAGTCCAAAATAAATATTTTTAAGGGTGCCTCTCATGAACCAATGCTATGGGGACTCTAAATATTTGTTGGCACAACATGGACATCCTAGTTGTAATGAACCTAAATAATACCCCCATTTTTTTCTTTCCACTCACTTTTGCGGTTAAATACTATATTCAACTATTGTTTACATAAGTTAGATTTACCTTGGTTAGCAATGGTTTTTAATATCGATGCAGACATCTCATGTATGGTGTAGAAGGTTTTTTCCTGATATAAATTTTTGTTAGTATACTGGAATGCTTGATTACATTGTGTCTTTTCTTTTGTTTTATATGAGTACGTCTTGTATAATTCGACTGATTAAACCTTACTCCGACCCTTAACTAAACCCCACTATCTTTCCAACTACCCTCACCCCTCTTCCCATAACCATTGCGCCAGCCCATCCACTTGCTCACCATCACCCTGCTTAGATGACACACTGATATTTAATTCCTTACATGAGATGGTAGCTCATGCCCATTCATTCCACCAGCTGGCAAGGACAGTACGCCTGTACCTACCTTTTTGTCAGGTGTGAAACCCTTTAGTTCCCAACAACTGGATTCATGTATCGATTAGGTGGGCATGCATATTGAGGGCTATGGTTTCGAGATGGGATATAGGATGGAGATCCCCTCCTTGCCGATATACAGTTCTGATTTCACTAGCCTAACCCTAGTCATGTTTTTATTTCCCTCCTATACTAAGGTTTCCATTTCGGTTCTTTTGGAGACTGGAACAGAGAGAGGTATGAGGTTAAATCTTAGTCGTCGTAGTAGTTACAACAAATCCTAGTGTTAATATTCCGTGTTCTCACATTATTGTGCCCATTGGCTTGCCCATCGAAGAAAAGGCTCCAAACCCTAGCGAAACTGGCTTTAGCTTTGCTCCAGTGTTCATGTGATCTCTAGTACTCTATTTTCTTCATTTCAGAGACTATCTATCTATATTTTCGATGAGATCTATTATTCATCTAACATTAACGATTTTGTGTGACTTTGGTGCCGGGAAAACTCAAGAAGTTTTAGTGGTTGTCATTTCCCTTAGCATGAGGGTGCTCCTCGGTACGCAGATAAGATATCTCACCAGATCTCTTGTGTTGTTCTATATTTCTGATTTGGAGTTTCCCCTGACCTATACCTTGTCTCATGATATTGGTCTTCTGTGCAGGGGTGGGATGCTTCGCTGTGCTCTGGCACTTCAACGAATAACTCTCTTTTAGTTCCCCTTTCCATTTTTGTTAGTGTTTAGCCAAGTTGCATGCATTTTATTTTGTTGTAATTGGGTATTTTTAATGATGGCTCTGGTAAGCTTCACTGATGGATGGGTTTGTTCGCACCTTTTCAGCTGAACTATGCACACCTCATTTGTCGTTTGTCATCTCATTCTAGGTTGGTGCCTTCTTGGAATCTCCTTCCATTCCCCCCATGGGGTTTGTTGCTTGCAACTCTACCCCTCTCACTCTCAATTCATTGAGTATGAGTGATTGTTCATTTTGGTTTCCCATCAACTCAGAGAATTACCTTCACGCTTTCTTAGGCATTCTAGGTCGTAAACCTGAGACTCTTAGGTGTCTACTAACCCTTGTTGGGGTGTAGATCTAAAGCCTTCTACATAGCTATTTGATTGCATTTATTGCTTCTTATTTAAGGGATTTGTTTAGCCTATAGTCCTAGTATGTGCCTAATTTATTTGATTGTGACTCTGTCCATATGCATGATGTTTTGGAGGTCGCACTAGCCGAGTCAGCTATGTCCTCCGTTATTAATTTTTGCAAGAAACAAGACTGTGGAATCCTATTTGTGTATCACTGATTTATTTTTTTCCTTTAATGGTAAAGAGATATGTTTAGTTTAAATTAGGTTTGTATTTTTAATTGTTTTCAAAGGATGACAATATTTTCTTAGTACACTTCATGTACTTTAGTATTGAGAATGATGGTAGGAGGATTTGCATCCTCGTTCTCAATTTTGAGTGATGTACTAGTTATTATATTTCCAAGGTTCCTTTTATTTTTCCAGTTAAGTCTACTATCATTACAAAATTTCCTTCTTTCTGTTACAATGGTTTTGGACTTAGTCATTACTCTTTTTCGAATCTATATATCAAATTTGTATTACTCTGTGGCGCTAGTTTACTTTCAATGCACACTGAGTGCTCTAGAATGACCCTTCTCCTTCATTTAGTTCTGGTCGATACTTCTCTAGGGTCATTGTATCTTTGGCATACAAAGTTCTATTTTCAAAGTGTACCCACCCTATTCTACTCTCGTTCCCTACAAGCATGTATTGTTAATCTTTGGTGTGGTTTCCTACGAGACTAGAAGTACATATCCTCTGTATTGGATTATTATGATTTCAGGTGATTATATACTACCATTAATTTGCGAAGCTTATCATAAATCTTTGTCATTGCATGCATCCATAATGGTTAATATGGTTTCCTATTTAAGCTTAACCTTACATGCCCTTAGTAATGTTGTTATCTCCAATGAGTCGATACTACTACTCCATAGTTCTTGTCAAAGAATAGTTTTACTAACTCGTTGAATTGTATTGTTATACCTATGTTTTGTTTGCACTAAAGATAGATGATTTTACATGTTCATCCTTATTATTAAGCATAACTTTCTTATTTGTTTATTAGAAGGGTCATGCGTATGTGTTCTACTTGCACCATGTGACAAATGGTTTTCTACATAATCATCCTATCATTACATCCATGCATGTGCTCTGACTATACTATTTGACATATGGTTTCACTTGGTTGACCCATCCATGTTGCTATGCATGCACTTTGTTGTTAGCCATGCATGTGTTCTAATTGTACTAATTGACATATGGTTTTACTTGTTTGATCTATCAGTGCTACTATGCATGCCCTTTGTTTGCATTGTAACAAAATTTCCTTTTTATTAAAAACTCATTTAGACATAAAGGATAAGAAAAAACACCGAATAAATTCTTTCGAAATACTACTTAAGTCTAACATGCATTAATTTCATTTTTAATCCTTTTGATTACTTTCCATCTTGCAAACAATATGCTATGGTTGTTCCACATACTATATATCGCTATAAAGAATGGTTAACTTAGGATATAGACTATTCATACTCATCTCACTTTCCTAATTCATAGTAGTATTCATATAACAAGAATAACATATTTACTTCACCCAAGTTTCTACAACTTTTCTTCACACAATTATAAAATAAAATTTACACATTTAAGGACCAGAACATAACTAAATCTACAATAGTTATAATCTATACAATGTTTCCAGTATACTTCTTTATTATAAATTAGTCGAGATTCTTGATGGGTACAGGATTTTCTGACCAGTACTCTTATGCAGAAATCAATGGCTATCCACAGCAGACCTCTCAACCATGAATCACCTCTGATTCCCTGTGAGCTATGATAACTTGCCAAACCTTAGTAATCTATACTGAGCCTTAATAATGTTTATTTAACATTATTATCCGCATAATATCTTTCCTTCGCAGCGTCCTGCCTTCAGGGATTCTATTTCCCCATAGCCTTTGCTTTTTAACTCTTTTTCCTACAACCAAAAGATTTCCTCTCTCCTTGCATCACTTTTATTCCAAGTATTTATCTCTTACCGAGATGTCATATATATCCATATATATATTATTTAATTTTAGGAAATCAAGGTGAATCTGATTCTTCTCAGTTTCTGGCAAGTTTCATCCTGAACTCTGGTGTCAACCAATATAATTTCCAGAATAAAATCAACAAATTTATTTATAAACTTAAACATCCTTTCTAACTATAATAAGTTTTCTTCATCCTAGTAAGGTCACTAGAGATGGTAGCCGTCAAGTGACTAATTATTCACTTATGATTGGGGGTGTTACATCATTCCCCCCTTCAAACTTAACACTGTCCTCAGTGTTATTATTCATAAGAAAAAAATTATGGATAGACTTCCTTCTTGACATCTTCTTTCTCTCAGGTTGCCTCCATTGCAGTTTAATCTGAGCAATGACCCGATTCTGAAGTATGGTTTTGCTCCACTCCAAAAGGAAGAGTGGTTTGGGAAGGAAGCCTCCTACAGGCTCCACCTATAAGAAATGCTAATCAATTATATGAGAGTTTTCATGCACATATTTTTTTAATAATGATACATGAAATACATTATGTACTTTAACATGGGTAGGTAGAGCTAATTGATATCCTACTCGACCTATTCGGTCCAGTATTTGAAACAACCCATAGAACCGTGGTGCGAGTTTAGCACAACTGCCATTACTCAAAGTACTTTTGTGAGTTTTGATTCTCAAATACACATGCTCCCCAATTTGAAATTTGTTAGGAGTTCTTTTCTTATCTGCATAGCGCTTTTGATGATCCTGAGCATTTTTAATGTTCTTTTGAATTTTCTACACTTCTTCTTCCATTTCACCCAAGACCTCGGGTCCTGTTGTGCCATACAACAACCCCCCATTTCATATCATTACTATTCCAAAATTATAATGTGAAATGGGTCCCTTTTAATTTTTGTTTCAAATTGGTATGAATTAAGAGTTCTATTTCAAAAAAGGCTCGAATAAAAGGAAACATTATTAAAAGACCTTTCTAAATAAAACCATTCAAAAATCCCAATATAAAATGATTTATCTTTATCATGGCGATAAAGCGATCGCAAGATCGCATATCGCAATGACAAAGAAAGCACAACTTAAGGGACATCTTGGTTTTCGCCGATGCAAAATCGCTATCGGATATCGCCAAAAGCATGAAGTAACATAAGCAATAACCCTTGCTCCGATGCGATGCGATATCGGCAATCGACAATAACACTTAAATGCAAAAACCCTCTCCCTCGCCCGATGCGATGCGATATCGCTATCGGCGATCGGCGACTCACCATGCCCTCATTTTAAGCGGCCTTACTAGCTATTTCTGACGCGATGCGATATTGCTATCACGATCGGGGATTCCAAACGAAACCAATGCAATAACTTAGCATTTCCCCGATGCCCAATTGCGAAATGGGTAAAAAGCGCAGTTTTCAAGGTAATGGTCATCAAGACAGTTTAATATAATTTATTCGTAATTAAGGCAATATCCTTTGAAAAGCCACTCATCCGCGTTCAAACCGCCAAATCGCCCAAGGCATGCTTCAAATAAATCATTCGGCCATTAACCGAAGTGACTGGTATTAATGAGATCGACAGGCCATAATGACCATTTAATGAAAACAACAGGCTTGCGATCTATCTATGGATTTGATCCTAAGGCCACCTCAAGTCAATTAATTGCTATGAATGCATCCAGATATATATACTTCATGCTGTTCAATTCATGTTATTGTTGTCTGTGTTACGCCTATCTTTCGCTCTGTGCAAGATTCTTGCACAGAGACAAAATTAAGTGGGATGGGAAAGAAATCCAAGAAAACTACAATGCCCACTGCTCCGCAATCTGCAGGGCAAGCTGTCATTGATCCAAGCGGAAAGAAAAAAGGGCTTATATAAGATACAACATGCTTAGGACTTACCAGGACCACTTGGCAAGGGACTTATAATTTGATTGAAGCAGAAGAGCCAAAGGTGACTGGAATAGAAATTTCATGTGATAATACCAGCAAATCTGATGCCAATTTAAAAGACTTGGCCGAATCCTTTCTACACAGAATAGCGGCCCGGGAGCAAATTATTCCTTACACAGATGTGGTAAGGTGGGCAATCCAAGAGCTCCCAATTATCAGCAGATTGTTTAGCACTGCGGACGGGAGGATTTTCGGTTCTTTTTGAGTCGAAGATCTAAGGCTAATGTATAACTTACCGGAAGAAGAGAAGAAATATAATGCTGCATTTCTGGAGAAATTTCGAGCAAAGAACGAGACCGAGTCTGAACCAATTCGATGCTGGAGACAGAATCCAGCAAAACACAAGCATGAAACCTTGGGTAAGTACTCAGTTGACTCCCTGTGTTCTCCTTACTGTTATGCTGGAATTATGATGTGTAGGCTATGGGGATTGCATGAATCTGCCAATTTTACCATAGAAATGGTTCCCCTAAT
>APFE031452835.1:71485-81854 GCA_000404065.3 Pinus taeda
CCCCAAGATCCATTTCAATTTTTTAGATCTTGGGAGCCTCCCCCTAAGATCTGGATTAATGGAGACACCCTTCAGCATACCTAGTAGGAATGCCAACTCCAAGGATATCTTAAAGAACTGGGTAAAGGAGCCTGCCAAATTTAGGATGACACCTAACAAGATCTACAAGATGAAGATACATCGAAAGGCATATCAATACTTGGTCATCTTTGCATGTCGCTTGTATGGCCAAGAGAGCACGAAAACCTTCCCGCAGAGTTGGGTGATCGCGTTGGACCATCTGACCAGTGAAGACAAAGCATGCAACTGGTCTGACATGTTGGATCACCGACTGAAGGAACATGTAACAAGAGCTCGAAAGCCACTCAAGGGTCAACAAGAAAAAATTTACATGTCCGCTTGCATCTTGGATGCAATATGTGCCCGTCAGGAGTTCCCAGGCTTGAAGTGGGCATGGACATTGGTAGAAACCTCTGTGAACACTTATTGTAAAATATTTTCTGAATGCAGCTTTAGAGGAGTTATCACATAGCTGTCATATCATTTTGTCACCCCAGTGTACAAGATGATATTTGAGCAGGATCCACCTTGCATGTCGAAGGAAACAATGGAGGCAATGATTGACATAGCGATTGGTATGCCTCACTATCTGACACACCTTCATACAGATGTACAGCGTGGAGAAGCCTCCACATGTTCTACCGAATTTTTCCTTGGACAAGCTCGTCATGCATGAAGTATCATACCACATCTCGGCAGGACTTTCAGCTAAGATGCACTGAAAGAAGAAGGCACCTTGGCCCACTCTTCCATTGCGGATCGGATTATATGAGATACGGAATTTCAAGCATGCAGATGTCGAAGCAAAGGAGATCAAGAAATATCCTTTCGATGCTCGTAGCTACAGTCTATATGAACCGCATTGTTTTGTAAAATATCACTGCGTGAGAGTATACTTTTAGTGGATCCACGAAGCATGTCATTGGGCAAAGGAGGACCCATGGAGATATTGTCACAACTTATCTAAACCCAATGAACCATTCGACATCGTTGTGGAATGGTTAGTGAAGTAGCATGCATCAACATCTAGTAGAGCACCAGTAGCAGCAGCAACAGCAGAGGTAAACATATAGGTGTGCAACAAAGGCAAGAGGAAAATTGTTGACAACGCAGAGTCAAAGTAAAGATGCAAATTCCGAGTAGACCCACTTGTGTAGAAAGAAGCTTTGGCAATAGAGGCGAAGAGGCAACAACGTGATAGGAAGAACGCGCAAAGGCAGAGAGAAAAATGGAGAATGGAGGAAACAAAGAAGGAGTTACACAAGTTGAAGGAGCAACTCCAAAAGGAACAGAAGCTGCGTAGATAGGAGAAGGAAGCGCAGCAAGAATAGATACAACAGGGGGCAGAACATGTACAAACATATGAAACTGCGCTCGTACAGGTAGTCGACTCATCCGAACAACTGGCACTAAGAAGACAGGGTGAGCAGTCGTAGGAGTAGGACTTCGCTCAAGAGATTGAACAAGCACTTGAGCAAATGGATACAAAAATGGAGCAACAGGAGTTAGAGCAAGACATTGACCTCTTGCCTCACCACCAAGAGGTCGACCCACCAACTTCACCGGATCCAGAAGCGAAGCAAGTCCCAAGCGGCCAAGGAGACACTGAAATCCTTGGAGACAATTCGGAAGGAGAGATGCACAATATTTCATTTGACATGTCACATCATAGAGTTGTGCAGTCTCGCAAAGTGTCTACTTCGGATGATCACAAATCTCCTGTGCAATTTGAGGAACGAGTGATTGTGTTTGACATGCACAAGCATCCAACAACATTAGATGATGCTACCAAAGCATATGCCTAAGCCACTAGCTCGAGTGTTCACTTCTTGATAGCTGAAAATGAGTGAATGGCTAAGGAGTTATAGATGGCCAAGCAAGGAGGAGAATTATTTACGGCATCCGCCTGAGCAGAGTTGAAGAAGGCAATACTGGATGAAGTATTGTCCCTTGACACAGTCATGCAAGTGTTGTATTCCAAGTTTGGTACCATGCATAAGGTATTTGTCCGTCTCAACAGCTGGCATCAATGATGTGCTATGAGAGCATGTACCTTGTCGTGCATGCTACTATTGATTACATGTAAACCTTAACAATGAGATACATAGGAGCCCCGTTACATTTACCCAAGATGATGAATCCCAGAGCGATCGAGCTGAAGGCACACATCTAGAGTCAGATTCGAAACTATGAAGATCTCCCGCAGCTCATCACTAGTTTGCAGGCTTCCCATGCATGGGTATTCAGGAGCATGGATGTTGTTGTGTGCGCACATGCGATCCCATCTATTGGGGTACTCACCCAGGCAAAGACAAAGGCATAGGTCCGACTGGAGCTTGACTCGTACTTTGACAAGTTGATGCACATAGCCAACAGCCCAGACTTGGTGATCAATGAAGACACCATGCATCAATATGTCGCTGGTCTGGCCACACTCAAGACAATGATGGGCATATTATCAGACGCGTTGGATAGAGGATCTCGAGAAGTGTACCCGGATGTTATGGAGGCAAGAGTTCGTTTCCAGAAAGATGTCACCTTAGAGTACACAGACAAGATCACGGACTACTGAGTTTGGCATCAGTTCGCTACTGTCAACCACCGTGAGGATGTCAAAGAGCTAGTATTCCCACAATTTTCCGAGTCATAGTGATGTCTTACATGGCTTGCTCAAGCCTATTTTGTCTCACATGGGTACATGTGCAGATTGTATGTAATGTCTTGTCAAGTGGAAGTTCAGGTATCGATAGTTGGATGTAACAGTCATAGAGTAGATGAAGATTCATGAGGGTAGTTGAACTGTCACAAAGGGGAATGTCAAGGGTCACCCCACCCTTTGCTATATATAGTCCCTCATAACTCATTGTAGAGGCTTTTGGTCAGCCAAGCTTATGATAGGAGTATCTTAGAGAGAGCTTGGACAATATTGTAATGAGCCTTGGCTTCTCCACTATGCGGAGCTATTATATCTCTTCGGAGGAGTAGACAACAGTGAATGTAATGTTCCTTTGTTGGAACTAATGGTTGGTCTTGGTTGTATTGTATGACTAGAACTTACACTTCTTAATATAATAGAGCCATCACATTTCATGCATATTTCGTATTGTATTTCAACTATTTTGTTTACTCTAAATGATATATGTATATGTTTTCTTACGCATGCATGTGTAGCTATTTTTTGTATATGTATGTATGAACCTTACTGAAGTGTGTTGTTGGTTTAACCATCACTTTGGATTGCTAGCTTACTTTCCTTCCATGTTGTGTTGCATCTTTGCTCGTGTGCTCCTTTCTTAACTCCATGCTTTCACAGGTTCCCAAGGGGCACACTCACCTCACCCTTCATGTGTTAGAACCGCTCATGCACCTTCCTTGACTTGTTGCATATGTCACACCCTTGCCACCAACAGGTACATCTTACTTGCCTCTTTGCGAAACCATGTTCAAGGTGATACCGTACGAACCACTACTGGGACTCCTACACCAAACGGTTTGAGGTCTAGTTGAGACTTCTTACCGAAGAGATCCCTTGACATGTTGGCGGGTCTAGCACTATCAATAGTACTAATGAGGCTTCTCACATTTATCTCCATCACTACCCACCATATTTCATGCAATGGGTTTGGTTTCTACAACCCATAGATCTTGTTGTATGAGTAAATCCTCCTTCTTAAGCTTTCACAGCTCAATATTAACGCCCTTAAAATTCTCCATTTCTACTCTAGATGTGCTTGTCATTTCCCTACAATAAGATTTCCTTCCATGCAAGCACCCTTTGAAACCAATATGGAATTAAACAACTTTGTTCCTAACACCTTGGATCCAAGGTGATCATGCTATGATATTAATTGAAAGAAAGAAAAGGTTTGGAATACACTTTCTACACTAATGAATGAGAAAAGAATTTGTAAAACACTAAATAAACATAATTGTAATAATGAATACAAAAATCTACAACCATTGAAAAATGAGTTCATGGGGAAGTTCTTTGGGAAGAAAAACCCACACTAGAAAGTAAACTCATTATATTACAAAGTAACTAGCGAAAGTTATTTAACCCCAAGGGTTCGCTCAACTGGTCGAGTCCTTGTTGTTAAGTACCTCGCCGATTGGGAGGTCACAAGGTCAATTTTCCTTGACACCCTTGGGGTTAGGCCTTGCTAGTCTAGCCGACGTGCTTTAAAAGATTCCCTTCGGCCCAGATTTTCCTATGAAAAAAAACTAGCAAAAATATTTATGGTTTTTAATTCTACTTGCTAATACAAAGTTCTACATACTCTATCCTTATCTGGATTTGAACTTGTGACCTTTTTGGTGAATTAAAATAATTTATTTACATGATCCTTTAGAAATACAATAATATAATTTCATTGTTGTTTACATGATGATTTAGAAATACAATATTATAATTTCATTGTTGTTTTAGGAAAGAATGGAAGTGGATTTATTTTTATATATCTTAAATATATCTTTATTTTATATAAAATTAAGATGTATTTTTATATCAATAGGATGTCTTACTCAATAATTATTAAGCGGATGGTAGGAATTTAACTTCCATAGAATATTCTATAATATTCTTAGCAGTATGCACAAATTAAAGGCTAGGATTCATTTCCAATGTAGTTAGTTTTTTTTCCCCTTTTAATTAAATTCATTAATTTAAAAAATGGCATTGAGCCGAAGTCTCATTCTACAACCCAGTATGATGTGTAAGTTTGTCCATCATCACAGTTGAAATTTTGCTCATCTCGATCAAAATAAAAATAAAAATAAAAATCTAAAATTAAAAAAAAAAAAAAATTATTATACAAAACATTTAAATAATGTGACTCATAAAAAAAATTACACATGAAGAAATTGGATCTCTCTCAACTCATGTTAGATCTGTATTTAAGATGGATCTATAAAATGAGTTAAGAAATTTAGACGTGAAGAAATTAGACTCCTCTTAGCTCATATTAGATCCGTATTTAAGATGGATCTATAATGATATAAAATAAATTGAGGTTTTTTGAGTATGTGATATTCATGAACCACAATATTAGCCTATAGAATTAACATTAATACTTATTATAGATTAATACCTATCAATTTTATCAACCATTTAATTTATATAACTACACTAATTAATTAGTATAAAAACGACATCTGTTGTCCCTCGATTACTCCATGAAATTATATTATCCTAAAAAAAATTCACCAAATTTGCGAAACGTCCGTTCTTTAACGTTAAAGTCATGGATAAACCCAAGTCAATAGGACTGCGTACAAGTGGAAACTTGTGACATAGGTATGAAGGCCAAGGAAAGTAAAAAAAAAAATAGGTGGAAGTATCGTTGAACGTAAGAGATTTCTATATCTTCTCCCCATGGTCACGGTTGCATCAAAAAGCAAGTTACAAGACAAATTTCACGCGAAAATATGAAGATTGATGTATGATGGAAAAGGTATCCGCATATTACTCATTGCAAGCAGTTCGTCGACTTACTCCCTGCCGATGCAAAGTAAGGAGGCCCCCCGTGCTCAGAATAAAACTGAACTTTGCATATGCCTAAAAGTCAAGTTGACTATGCACTCTTCTGCACCGCAATTCCATGCCGTTCACCTTACGTTCGCTCTCTGTAGTTCCATCTCCTTCGTCTTCTTAATGTATTTGCAGAAACCATTTATTATCACCCGCTTCCTCTGTTAACTTGAAATCGTCCCTAACTTTTCATCTCCTCAAACAGAAGAGCAGTGCAGATCATGAGGATATATGCTTTTCTTCTTCCCAATTCGATGTGCCTCATTGTTCATCTTTCCCTTCTTGTGGCACCTGCTCTTCTCCTCCTCCTCCGTTCCGTAACATCATGTCTTGGCAGTCAATACCAGAATTGTCATGAGAATTTATTTAAATGTGGGATATTTAACTTCAGTTATCCTTTTGGCAAAAAAGGCAGCGGATACGGTGACCCTGACTTTCAGCTTGACTGTCCCGACGATACATACCACCCTCTGCTTAATCTCAACGGAGAGGAATATCGCGTATTGGAGCTCCGATCCTCGGACTGTTGGGGATTTTCCAGGCAAAATCCCAAAAACATAAAAATAAAACACACAGAGGCAATGCTCTGTTTCTTTTACTCCAGGATCCTTTTGTGCACAGGGAAGCTTAAATTTTTTTTACTGAAAACAGAGTATTGCACCACCATAAAATATTTCTATTCATTAATACAAATTCACTGATACATATTCATCCTCTATGCTGAGAGGGATTCACCAAAAACTTTTCACCAAAAACAAAATTACTCTGCCTCTGTTACAAAATGATTTTTACACCACTGCGTAAAATCTTCTTTTCACATTTACTGTTGTAAAATAGCTTTTACATTTACTACTGTAAGAATAGAAATTCTTACATAAATTTACTACTGTAAAATAAAACAACACACAGCTGTGTGGAAGTTACGCATACACCAAAAATTTACATTACAACCTGCTGCATATTCGAATAAAAAATGTGCTTTTACACATTACCAAAACCTCTGCTACCTTCGCACTGCTGTGTTTTTGTGTTTCTCTTCTTCCCTAGTCTTCATTCGCTGCTGCGAACCAACGTTTTCTCCACCTCCCGTGTGCAAAAACTAAAAACTTGAAGTCAAATCTCATACAAAACATATATATCATATGATTCATATGCAATTAAAAAAAATTACATACCCTTTTTACGCCCATACTTCCGTATAAAAGAAATATTACGTGCCGTAAAAAACATTAAATGTATTACCTAAAAACTATGACATTTCATTAACATAGGGTATGGTCAATGATTTTACTCCACGCAACATTTATTTGTTGTAGGCCCCATATGCACCTTGGAGCAATCAACGGCGGAGAACCTCACTTGCGATCGGACGGCGGAGGAGAATATCGGATGGCCATTTTTGACCGACATTTACCTTCTCGATAAATGTCAGAGGGTGATGTCACCCCTCCTCCACGTGTCAGCTCTAAATCTTATCGGAGCGCCGAAGTACGGAAACCACCTCACCCAAAAAGCGGTCCGATATCCTTCAAGCGGGTTTGTGGTTTACTGCGGTGGTTTTGGTGTTGGTACGGCGTTGAAATTACATTTTGAACACTCCCCTTTAATTTCAACTGCTGGGCATTCGGTCATACCTAGACACTTCCTCAAAAATTCAAAGCTTTTCTGATCCAATGGCTTTGTCAAGATGTCTGCAACCTGTTCATGGGTCCTGCAATGTTCTAGGACAATTTCTCCATTGTTCACCAATTCTCTGATGTAGTGAAACCTTGTATCAATGTGTTTCGTTCCCTTATGAAACACTGAATTCTTTGACAATGCAATAGCTGAGCTATTGTCGCAAAAAATCACTGTCGCTTTTGCTTGCTCTTGGCCTAAGCTCCTCAACATCCTTCTCATCCAAACTGCTCGACATGTTGTTGCTGTAGCTGCCACATATTCAGCCTCTGCTGTAGACAATGCTACAATGGACTGCTTCTTAGAAGCCCATGAAATGGCTCCTGAACCCATATGGAAAACATAACCGGAAGTGCTCTTCCGTTCATCAACACTTCCAGCCCAATCACTATCTGTGTATCCAACCAAATCTGAATGTTCTGAGACATTATATAAAATACCAAACATTTTGGTACCTTTGACATACCTCAAAATTCTTTTTGCTGCTTGCCAATGTGCCTCCTTTGGCCTCTCCATGAATCTGGAAATTAAACTAACAGCATGCATAATATCAGGCCTGGTTGCTGTTAAATACATAAGGCTGCCTACAATACTCTTGTACAAACTAGGATCAAAATCCTTACTATTGTCCTCTCTGCTGAGTTTTAATCCCATTACTGTGGGAGTGATCGCTGCCTTGCATTCTTGCATGTTAAATCTGCTCAATACTTGATTTACATATCTTTCCTGTGAGATAAAAATTCCTTTTTCATTTTGATCTACTTCTATGCCTAAGAAGTATCTCAATAAACCCATGTCAGTCATTTCAAATTCCTCTTTCATGACTGATTTAAAATTCTTCATGAGCTGATCATCATTACCTGTGAAAATGACATCATCAACATACAAGATAACAATTAGAATTTTACCATCTTTTTCTTTGATGTAGACGGTGGGTTCTCCTTCACACTTGTCGAATTAATTATCCAATAGATATGAATCTATTCTACTGTACCATGCTCTTGGCGCTTGCTTCAGCCCATAAAGAGCTTTCCTCAATTTGCACACTTTGTGCTCTTCACCTTTCTTCTCATAGCCTAGAGGCTGTTCAACATAGACCTCTTCCTTTAACACTCCATTTAGGAATGCTGACTTCACGTCCATTTGGTAGAATTTCCATCTGTTTTGTGCTGCTATGGACAACACTGCTCTCATGGTTTCCATTCTTGCAACCGGTGCAAAAGTCTCTTCATAATCTCTCCCATACTGCTGCTTGTACCCTTTGACAACCAGCCTTGCCTTGTACCTTTCTATCTTGCCTTGAGCATTGCTCTTGGTTTTGTAAACCCATTTCACTCCAATGACTTCTTTACCTTTTGGTAGCTCAACCAAATCCCATGATTTGTTTCTTTCTATGGCATTCATCTCCTCATCCATAGCTTCTATCCATTTCTTATCTTTAATTGCATCCTCGAAATGAATAGGATCATCAACATGACAAAACAAGGCAAACAATGAATTCATTCCTTCATCATAAATATCACTCAAGTTTCTGAACTTCTTACCTCTTTCATTTGGTGTGCAAGTGCTTGAAGATGCACTTGAATTTCCTCCTTGTGGTGTGCTTGGAGAAGCACTCTCATTTATCCTCAATGGTGTCCCTTGTTGTCCTTGTGTTGGCGCTGCTATTTGGGGATGCATTTTAGCCACCTCCTCATCATCTTCATCATGAGACAAACAGTTTTTAACATTCACTGTTTTCTCTATGCTTCCATCCCAAGCTTCCTCTTCAATGAATTGAACATCTCTGCTGATGAAAAACTTCTTGGTAGATGGGATATACAACCTGTAGGCTTTGGATTCCTCACTGTATCCAATGGAAAGACATTTCTCCCCTTTGCTGTCCAACTTCCTCCTTAGCTGATCTGGAATGTGTGCATAGGCCACACATCCAAAAACTCTCATGTGGGTGACTCCTTGCTTTCTTTCACTCCATGCTTTTTATAGCACTCTATTCATCATTGCTTTTGTAGGACACCTGTTCAGAATATACGCTGCACAATTTATAGCTTCAGCCCAATAGTCATTTGGCAAATGCTTTGTCTTCAACATGCTTCTCGCCATATCCATGATGGTCATGTTCTTCCTTTCAGCAACTCCGTTTTGCTGTGAGGTGTACCTTGCTGTAAATTGTTTATGAATTCCATTTTCTCTACAAAATCTTAGGAATTCCTTGGAGATATACTCACCTCCTTTATCAGTTCTCAAAACTTTAATATGCAGCCCGCTTTGGTTCTCCACAAGTGCTTTGAAATTTCGGAATTTTTCAAACACTTCACTTTTGTTTTTAAGAAAATAAATCCAAGTCTTTCTTGTAAAGTCATCAATGAATGTTAGGAAATATTGGTTTCCTGCTAATGATGCAGCTTGCATCGATCCACATAAATCTGAGTGGATGATCTCTAAGTGTGCCTTTGCCCTTATGCTTTTACCTGATGGAAAACTTTCTCTATGTTGTTTTCCCAATATGCAACCTTCACTAAGATTGTTTGGTTTCTCTATCAATGGTAATCTTTTCACCATTCCTTTTCTACTCAACAAGTTTAGACCTCCAAAATTGAGATGTCCAAATCTCAAGTGCCACAATCAATTTTCATCCTTTGGCACGCTTTGGAAGGCCTCTTGGGTCATTGCTGCAATTTCATTTTTGTTTTTCAAATCTGCCCTGATCCTGAGAGGAAACATCATGTTCCTTGTCATCTTCACTTCAACAATGCATCGTTTGCTGGGTGGTATATCGATGATGGTACACACATCATTCACAAAGTAAACATTGTAACTCTTTTGAACAAGCTGTCCAACACTCAAGAGGTTACATCTCATTCTGGGGACATAATAGACATCTGCTATGGTTTTCCTTTCTCCTTGCTTTGTAAATATTTTTACCTCCCCTTTTCCCATAATAGAAACTTTGCTGTCAGTTCCTAGTGTGACCTCTGATTTCATATTTTTATCTAAGGCAGAAAAGAGAGCTATATTTCCTGTCATATGGTTGCTGCAACCTGAGTCTAAAAACCATATGTCTTCACTATTTGTTTCAGCCATGTTACAAGCTAACAACACATT